>VVHJ01042266.1:4892-30678 GCA_015107715.1 Tylochromis polylepis | reverse complement strand
TAATTGCAGCAAAAGGTGGTTCTACAAAGTATTGACTCAGGGGGCTGAATAATTATGCACACCCCACTTTGCAGTTATTTATTTGTAAAAAATGTTTGGAATCATGTATGATTTTCGTTCCACTTCTCACGTGTACACCACTTTGTATTGGTCTTTCATGTGGAATTCCAATAAAATTGATTCATGTTTGTGGCTGTAATGTGACAAAATGTGGAAAAGTTCAAGGGGGCCGAATACTTTTGCAAGCCACTGTATCTGTAGTGGGCACATTAGACAGGGAGAAAGTTTAAAAAAAAAAAAAAAATCTAATATCATATTTTTGTTTAACAGAAGTCTTCCAACATCTCTCACCAACAACAGTTTTTTCATAGTTAAAAACACACAAGGCAAATTAAAAAGAAATGAAATAATTTAATGGCATTAGGAACAAGGTGGAAGTGAAGCAGAAACAGAAAAAAGATTTTACGTCTACAAAAAATAATAAAAATCAAAACACACAAAAAAGTTAAAACAAGCATAATTACTGTGTGCTTTGATATGACAATGCAGATTAGACCGTTCTACTTTTGGCCCTCTTCTGCCTTACCAAGACAGCTGTTAATGCTGAAGGAGCAGTGGGTCTCAGTTATTTGAATGCCGACATTAATAATTCTGTGAAAGAGGTCTTTGCACATCCATACACAACGTTAGAGCATGACCATTTGGTCAAGGCAGTGAAATCTAAAAACAGACATTGATTAAAACATATCAAAGTGAGTCGCATGAGACAGGACACCAAGCCAGTCTTCTGTCCCATGAAGAATCTGGTATTGCCAGTTTGCCTCAGTCAAAAATTACTGCCATCTTGTGGCTGGAGTAGGCTACTGCGTCTCAGGAAGCTAGCTTGACTATAAATGTTAGTAATATGTAGTTTCTGTCATTTTAACAGGCATGTCTGTGTCCTGTTAACAAAGGTTAATGCTTGTGAAGCTAAAAGGTTATCAGTTGTTCTTCATTTATGCATTGTTGATAAATCTTCTCTCTTTGAAGGGAAGTTGATGGGAGACCAGACTGCAAGACAAGTAACTCCCGGCTCTGTTTTCACTCGCTCATTTACAATCTGCATGTTTTTATACACATGCGCAGATATGTGCTGAAACAGAGGGGGAAGAAGGAAGTAAAGATGAGCAAAGTACTTGTGATTCATCTTGTCAGCAGACGCATTGTCTCCCACTAATCACTCTGGCCAATATATGTAATGCAGAGAAGTTAGAATTTAGTGTGATGACACTTTTAATAGCTCCTTTGACTTGTTAGCAAGGAAACACTTCACAGAAATGATTCAGATAATGAAGAAAGGACCATCAACTCTGGCCATGTCAGGTTTGACAAACCAAGCAAGTTCAACGGCCTTTTTAGATTAGCATGTGAAATCACTTGACCCTTACCAAGTCATGCCTGCAAGGTAGCATGGCATCATGTGCACCATGTGCACATTGCTCAAGAGTTGTCTGCCATTTTTGATATGATACAACCGCCGAAATGTGTTTTCCTCAACTAGTAAGTGGTCAATGGAGGTTACTGGCTGTTGCTAGTTGTAATCACTCATAACAATAGTGCTGCACCAAAAACCTCTTTATTCATTGCTTTGGTCACCTGCAGTTTACATGGGAGATGCTGACTTGTTGCAACTTTTACTTCGAAGGCAAGTCGTCTGCATTTGCAGTTTATGTCATATTTTTCACAGTTTCACATCTATTTGGAAAGCAGCTGGTGAATGTTTTTAAACAAGCTGGCATCTTTCATGCAAACTACAGCAATCTGCTAGTGAACAAAGCAACTGCAAGGGACATTTTGACAACCAGTCAAGGAATACACATTTTTCCCTAGCACCTGGTGGTTGCTAGATGGTGGTAGACTGGCCTCATATTCATTTCACTCTACATTCCCAAGATAATTGTCATGCATCCATGACAGTTGATGTCATGATGTTTGCGATCACATGTCTGCAATACCTCAACACGTGGCAGGAGTGGAATTATAAATGATGGTTAAAGATTTGCCATTTTTGGAGCATGTTAATTCATACACAAATCCACTCAATTGCCTTCCTTCTTCAAAGGGGAATGCTGTCAGCTAGAACAACAAAAATGTTCACAAAACATTGAAATGTAAAAATCAACATTTATATATTTTTATTACAAATTCTATTGTCTAATGAAGACCACAATTTGAATATCTTTAACAGTTACTAAATAGACCCTTTAGTAAGTTCAGTTTTCACAGCTAGATAAACACATTTGTCTTAAAGACTAAAATCCTGATTGTGTTGTTCTAGTGTGTTAAAAATGGAAATATGAAAACAGTGTGCTCTCATGACAATAATGTGCAAATCATTTATTAAATGTGTGATGAAGAGTTCTTTCGTAGCTGGTTAGAATTTCTCTGGAGTATCCCCCACCAGTCTGCCTATGCGTCACCATGCACCACTGTGAATTAATTAAATGAAAGAAAAAAGGGAAAACGTACCACATCAGATCTTTGCATGTCCCTAATATAAAGAAAAATGTCTCTTATGCACAAGAGCACCATAAAAGAGTTGAAACATTTATGGAGCTCTTTGTGTGTAGGATCTTCTTAACATGCTGACCATCGAGAAAAGCAGGTCCAATATTAGACTCATGTCTTATGTCATTCCTCATAAAAAGACAAAGCTATACATAAACATGCCAGACACTGTCCACATTGTGCAAAAAATCTTTATATAAAAAAAAACCAACACACACACACACACGCACACAAAAATAAACAAGTGTTATCAAACAAAGTCCCCAGCAGAAAAAAATAAAATAAAAATGATGAAACTGATTGCTGTGGAGCAAAATACTATGATGAATGTATCAGCTGATATATTAACATATTAGAAATCTGGACTAGCAGAACATAACTGCTTTCAGGGCTCCACATCTCTTCATAAATTACTATTTATGGACAGTCATGTTTAAATAATGATATTTCTTAAGCATGGTTTCATTGTCAGAATGAGAACCATTTCTGTAACACTTAGACCAAGTAGCATCTTTGTATCACTTGCAACACAGAACAAGTCTGGAATTTGTCTTCTTTGTGAAATACTCAGCTAAAGCTACTTTCAGCTGCTCCCTTATTCACAAGGGGTTGCCACAGCAGGTAGCTCCGCATGTTTGATTTGGCAGATTTTTCCACCAGATGCCCTTCCTGACGCAACCTCAAGGGATTTCTGTCTCCTCCTGGTATTGAACAGGTGATCTTCACCACTCAGCTCACCAAAAAATAGAATTGTTTTAGAAAATACCTTAAATAGCAATGTCTTAATAGCAGAAGACACACAGTTTGTGTGCAGAGCTCACAGAAACCACGAGGCACTTTTCATGGATGCTGAGCTTTTTCTTATCCACATGGCTCTATAATTTGACATCTATTACGTCTGTTACAGACTAAACTAAACTAAAATGATCTCTAGCTGTGTGTCCTGCCAGGCAATGTTCACACCATCTGTATTCTTATTTCCATCTGTCTTGCATGTAGTGAAGCTGAAACTTTTTTGAATTATAATTCAAAGAACAACCGACATTATCAACATACTGACTGCAACTATTGTAGCAGAAAGAAATATATTTAAACTGTGGTTCACTCCTTGGATGGTTGTTGCTGTCTTTTTATTTTCCTTTTTTTCCCCACAGACCTCATAACCTCCTGGCCTCCCAGTGCCTCATCACAGTGAAGAACATGGTTAAAATTGATCTAGTCGTCCAGCCCACTAGTCATAAGACTTGTTCCACCTAATCAACTAACTATTAGTTTGCTTGATTTTTACTGCACCCTCCCGAGTAGTTTGGTTCCCAGTCAACTAGCTCACAGCTTGTTACAACTTCTAGGTCAGTTTACTTTAAGCCTGTTCCTATCTCTGTGTTAGCTTATCAATGGACTACCAACAAAGAACATGGTTCCTGGGGAACATGGTAACTTTTTAGGATGCATCCCAAAAAAAAGGGGAATGGTTGCTCAAATTGGTCTAGTTCCCTTTATGACCTGTGCTGGCGCAAGCTTTTGGGAAGTTTTGGAGTATGGGAGCAAGCCAGAATACCTACAGGAAAATCCACACAGGTAGAGGTCTCAAAAGCTACACAGAGGGACCAGCCAAGGAAGCGTCTTGCTGTGAAGTAACAGTGCTACACTACGATGCCGCCTACAGAGGGTTTGTCCTCAATGAGATCTCCTACATAGTTTCTGGAGAGTCAAATTTATACCTGGGCCTATACCTATATCTATATCTATATCTATATGTTTCACCCTTGCCACCAGCAAACTTCCTAGCCTTCACAGGAGTCTTGGTTTCTGTCTGCCTGCCTTGGCCAGAGGCTATCCACATGAGCAGAAAATACGAGTAGCTTTGTTTCAGCAAATATATATAACATTTGTTTTGATTCAGTCGAGATTTGAAGTTCAGGAAGGTTAATCGCAGAGAATAAAGGAGGCAGTTTCAGTGATCTGCAAATGTAAGTTTAACACAATGTGAAAGTTTATAAACCTTGTCATTACAGCTTTGATATTTACTATGATTTGTCCAGTCAGGATAACAGTAAATACAGTCTATGTAATGGAAAAAAGGGGTGGCAATAAAATGTCTGATCCTTTTAACCTTTTCTATCTCTCACAAATGACATTGATCAGAGGGAAAGACCATGTGTTTAGGCATTTAAAAAGAAACGGGTTGAGAAAAATTAATATAGACAGAGCTATTTACTCATTACCCCTCTATAAAAGCCATTTCATGATATAACTGCCCTTAATACCTCGATTTTACCCGTCTGGTCCAATCCACCACCTTCCCTACTTTACTTACTCCCATGTGAGCTATTCCTCCCACCAACCAGCCCCCTATCAAGACTAGAGGTGTTTAAAGAACCTCTGTGAAATACTAAACAGCATACTTAAAAGAAAGCTACTTTACAACATTTACCATGATGTTCTTTTTTAGGTCTAAGCCATGAGATATTTTGCATGCTTGGATAATGGCTTCTTAGAGTGAAAAACCACACACATACACTTCCATGGATGTTAATGCCTATGTGCACAACCCCCCCGGTAAAAAAACCCAAAAACCCATCAATAACAACTACTCATTAAAACAAGAAATGTGCTTATTGTTAAAAAGTTGCACTCCAGGTTTCAGAATACTAGCTTTCTATATATACATACATTTATTGTGGGTACAAAATGTTGGTGTCATGTGGACAGTTAGAACTGGTTTTAGTTTTTCATCGTTTATCTAAAATAATCTATGGGATACTTCTTTTGTTTTCTCTTCTGAGCCAAGAGTGTATGGAGATATCAACTAAAAATCCAGAAAAAAAACATTACATAATACTTGTAAAATGATTTGTATGTGATTGAGTGAATTTAATCCCCTACAGCAAAATTCTGGGTCCCACAGATTTGCACACAGATTACAATCAGTCACTTAATCCATCAGTTAATTACAGATACTCCTGATCTCATTCTATGTATATTAGCACACCTGTACACAGAATCAGTTTCTTCCATTCCAACCTCTGGAATGAAACTATGGGCAAGACCATAGAGCTGTCAAAGGAGGTTAGGGTCAAGACTGCAGATTTGCTCTTTTTCTGTCACAGTACAGGGTACAGGATGACTTCATTGCATTCAGGAGCCAGTCTTCAGCCAGATGGGTTGTAGATAGGTCTTGCAGCATGACAATGACCCCCCAAAATATCAAAAGGCAACAAATGACTGGCTAAAACAAGGAGTTATATTAAGGTCAATTAGTGGCCAAGTCTCCAGACCTCAGTCCTATGAAAAATATGTGGAGAGAGCTCCACAAGTTGCCAAAGAGCAGCCAAATAAATTGAGAGTTTCTGTAAAGAGAAGTGGGCCGAAATCCCTCCTGAGATGTGTGCAAACCTGATGACCAACTACAAGAAACATCTTACCACTGTGCTTGCTAACAAGGGTTTCTCCACCAAGTTCTAAGTCATGTTTTACATGGGGATCAAACACAGATATTTCGCTCAGTAGCATTAAAAACAGATAATGTGTTTTTTGTACATCACCACTAACACCTATGCTACAAATCACCTCTAATCAAAAAGTTTGTATTTAATCATAAATACTTTTGCATCAGAATATTTCTTCCTTTGGTATATGTTTATTTTTTCCTTTTCACACAGGGAGATGGATTTTAAATCATCATCTGTGTCCTAATGGTTAAATAAAAATAAATAGACTGGCCTCAACCTACTGCATGGTCATATGCATATGTGTTTCTAAAAACTCAAGCTACCGGATAACTGGTTTGTTGATAAGGGTAGAGACCACTATATTTGAAGCCTTGTGCATTTGTGTAGGTGTATATTTGCGATTCGAAATGTGAGTTTATGATATTTTGAATTAACATGAACATCCATTTTCTCCCTGCAAGCACTCTGTCTCTCCAGAGGAGATTTTTTTCCCCCCCTTCCAATTACTATTATGCGCTTTCTAAGGGCTTTTTCTGTTTCGGGATTAACTGAAAATGTGTTTACAGTTAGATTAGCTATCCTGTCACTTTTGTTGTCTGTGATTTAGTGGCTTACTGTTTTTGCGTGTGCGTGTTTGTGTGTGTATTCATAATGGGCTGCAATGTGTGTTCTTGGGAGAGGGTTAAGGTGATTTAGTGGCAGCAGAACAGAATTCAGACCAGACGGGGCAAGCAGGAGCCCAGACAGTTCTGTAGTGGTGACACTAAATGATAATCATTTTGTTATTGTTGTTTTGTCCCTTGCTATGGCACAGCCTTTCAAAAGAACTACAACAAATTAAACACAGCTTTAGTGTGAGTGTGCACATGAGGAGAAGGAATCGAGTTCCTTTTTTTCCTTGAAGAAAACTAGGGGGCAAAGCAGAGAGGCTGGCATGATTCAGAGATAACAGCAGTGACCCCGAGTTAATTGGCAATTAGAGCGCTGCCAGCGTTATTGTCGAAGGCTTTCATAAGGATACTCTTGCATAAATGTGTGTTTTTGTGTGTATACCAAGTCTGTTTCCATAAAACGTTAATGCGCAGGAGACCAGTGTTTCCAGTTTCTTACATGGCCCTATTCGTTTCTGTCATCTGTGTACCCAGCTGGTTCTCTGTTTTAGTTTTTTTTTCTTGCTTGTACAATCTTTAGTCTGCTATGGCAACAGCAACTATCTGTTCTATCTGGATTACGTAGTTGCAGTCAACAATCGCCATTAACAGAATGCTATTGTTCCCAGATAGAGTACCAAAACAACATGTTACTCTATGCTTATTATATGCACTGGATATATGCATGTATTTTGAAAGATAAAATCTTTTCCTAGTTGCTGAACTGGTATTTTTAGTTGTTGTTTTTTTTTACCTTGGAGTACTAAGAGAGGGATGAAGAAAGAGGTGATACGGGAGAGAAAGATAGAGAGAACAAGGTGCCTTCACTTTGAAATCCATCTTTCGAAGGATGGATTCCCTGCTGAGAGCCTTAGGCTTTGTCCTTCTTTCAGCCCCTTTTTTGTGTGCGCATGTGTGTATGTCAGGTACAGAGTCAGTGGTTATAGTCTGGCTATCAGCCCCCAGTGTCAGTCTAGTCTGCTATCAGCCCCGTTACACACACACACACACACACACACACACACACACACACACACACACACACACACACACACACACACACACACACACACTCCTGAGTCTCCACAGTTACTCTCAGAGCCCCCTCAGGATAGTTAATGAACTTCTGAGCACCATGTTTTAAAAAACTGATTTCAAAATACACCAGGTTACCACAGTAAAACCACAGACATCTCCCGTGTAACGTGAAGTTTCTAGTCCATCCTGAGATGAAAATATGAAAATGCAAAATGGGAGTAGACTATATCAACATACCTCCGCCTTTCTTGTAATACACACACAAATTCACCCAGTCACATCAATTCAGCTTAATCCGTCACACCCCATGTTTTGGCGCTTGGATCAGATGATGATGGCAGTGTTTATTTTAACATTTAATGCCACAGTTTTCCTTTGTGGATTGCTTTTATACACTTGACACTTTAAGGGGGCTTTATGACAGCTGCTACTGTAATTGCTACGAGGATATCTTGGGAATATTTTGAACAGGTAGATACTCTTTTCAGCCACACACGATCGGCTATTCTTTGTAATGAAGATTTACCAAAGATGCCTCGACAGGCTTAATGTTCAACTGTCAGCCTGTTTCTTAGGTTATCAGGAATAACTGCATAATTCTGAGATCTGGTTAATGTTTTTATCATCAGTTACTTTTCTTTTATTTAGTAGAAATAATGCCCCCCTTTCATAGTGTATCTTAAAACATTTTCAGATGCTTTGAAGAGTATCCAGAGAGTAGAGATTGTGAGTGTGATGCATGCATTATTAGTGCACAGTACTATTGGCATAGCAGCAATTATGAATAAGAACACTATATATGTGTACATTATATTATTAGTATGTAAGAAAACAAAGTGTAGTTTAAAAAAATGTATAGAACCTTTGAAGGTGAGTGCAAAGGGGGTATAGATTTTCAATATTTCTTTAAAGCCTAGGCTAATATAGCATGTTATTTTCCATTGCAGCCCCTTAAAAGACCTTACACAAAGACTTTTTGTATAGCATTAACATTTGGAAAAAGTCCATGGTCCAGAAAGCTTTTGAAGTTGTGGACACTGATGCCCAGTTCTCTACTTCTACCACCAGGAAGCTATTATTCTGTTCCACAGAGTATTTTGTCAGCTGGGTTGAAGAGAAAGTTGATGACACCCCTTGCCCTTATCCACAACCACGATCCTCCCCAACTCTCCCACAAACTTTTGTAACCTCACTGATTATCCAGTCTCTCTTGTCTCTTCAAGCGAATTTTTGAAAAAGGTGTCCTCTAGCTAACCTTACCAGAGACTTGATTGCACTCCACACAACTCCTAGTTCAAATCCATGTCACTTCGCAGCTGTTCTGCAATGTTTCATGTTCAGTTTGACTTCATTAGTTCTCACTTCTGATCCTGTATCTGATCAAAAAAAACCCAGCAGCTTTTATCCTGTTCCCCGAACCTAAAGATTGTCTACATTCCATACAATGTGAAAACAGGGCAATACCTTTTTGATCTTGCAGGGAACACAGAGAGGCCAGAGTGCAGCAGCCCAGAGAGCAAAAAGTTGGAGTTGACTTCATGTGTTGTAAAAAAATGCTTGAGGCACCTGGATTTTTAGGATACATCAGTCTGTAGCTCTTAATACTTTGAAAATGCACACGTTTGAGTTTGAAGACTTCAAAATTCAGATTTACCTTTTGAAATATCTTTGAGATGATCTAACAACTTAACTGTAGCTCAGGTGTTATATATAAATAATGATGGGTTTGACTGTATGAACACTAATCTATGCAGCGTTTTCTAATATGTCATCCCACTTTTGCTGCACCCTTGCATTCATTTACACTGGCACTGAATTTCAGATATGCTGTGATTTGATTACAAATACACTTTCTACATTTCTATCCTAGATATTTGGACACGCTGTTAAACTCTATCTGACAGCAGTTGGTAAACATTGGTTTGGGTAAGCTGGAGCTAGCCATTACACTGCAATGCCGTTCAGCTTGCTTTTCAGCCTTTCTGCCACTTAATTAAAATAAGAAAATGTTGTTATGTATTAATAAATAAATAATTCATATCATATCATAATACATGATACACACTCATGTATTTACCATAGCAATGAAAATGTGAGTAAAATAGGAATAAAATGCCCCACCTCCCCACACCATATTACATAATAAAATTTAGTATTGGAGTCCAATTGTATTCATATTCTGCCAATTTATTTTTCTTACGGGCAGACATCCTCTCCATGGAAACATAGTCTAAAAGCAGATTTTTACACTGAGTTAAGTTTAAGTTTTCTGCATTACTTTTTACTTTAAGTAGACTACTTCAATCATATTTTTGCTAGTTTAGTGATAGTAATAAAATTTAATATTTTTTAACTTTCTAACAGAATAGCAATTTATAATGTAAAATTCAAAATTTACATTATAATTAGATTTAAATTAACACAAAGTATGCTTATAATTTTTCAATAAATAATCCAATAATCTACCTATATTTATTGTTCAATGTTGCTGTCGTTACTTTGTTACTTTTGTTAGTATACTGTTATGACTGCCATTTTCAGTTTTCTGTGATTGACTGTTTTCACAAAAATAAATTACTTTTCCACAATATTTAACAGAAAAACAGAAAAAAAAACCAACTAATCCACATATATTGTAATGCATCCAACTTCTCTTCTGTCTGAAAACTTGTAAAATCACCTCAATTTGAAACCTCTATTAGAGACAGGCCTTAAGGGACGACAGGCCAATGTAAGCCATTGTACATACAGTGCTTTTTCTCCAGTGCATCTGAATCTCATACCTACCTGCCGAGAGCTGTATAGATATGGTGTCAGCAGTTTTAGTCTTATAATTGCTTGCACAGCTCTCAGGAGCTGTTTTTGCAGGATGCAGTTTTCCTTTGTGGATTGGTTTACAGGAGAAATCAATTAAAAAACATTGCTAGATCTACTGCCAGTGACCCCTTATGATGTTTTCACAATGACAGAATGACAATTATCTGTTGTTCACTGCTGGATTTGTGTATTGTCATTATTTTGTTCTGCGGGTATCCAGTAAGGGTTGCTTGAGTGAAGTCCATGACAGGGATAACATTAAGAAGCGGATCATCATTAACATTCACATCCACACCAATGGCCAATTTAGAATTAGTCTGGCATGCATGGCTTTGCACTGTGTATTAAATCCAAGCACCTAAAAACAAAGTCACACAGGTGCAAGGAGAACAGCGAAAATTCCACAGAAAGGCGGCAGCTGACCAGCAGGTCTGTGCGGTCACAATGCTAACCAAAATATAACAGTGTGGCCTCCATGTATGATAATAATCCCCCAAACCTTTACTTATTCTCTCAGTGTAAGAAGCAAATGTGGCACGGCGAGCCTGTGCCTTTTGTGCCATTCGTAATTTAATTCTCTTCAATGCAGAACAGATGCCTTGAGAATAATCTGTGCTTTCCACCTACATTCAATATATACAGAGACAGCTCACCCACATGCTTAATGCGTGGAGAGACATTGATGGTGAAGTTCTCGTAGGTGGCAATCTTTGCCTTAGGAGAGGCTACGCCAATGTGGGCCTCATGAAGTTTTCAGGAAAGATAAGTTAGATGAATGTGCTTACAGTTTAAGAAAGTTGGATGTGGAGAGAAGATAGTAAAAAAAAAAGATAGAAATCTTTGGAGAGTGGGGGTAGGAGAGGCTCTTAAACATTCTGAACTTATGACTCAGCATTTGCAGAGAGACAGACATAAACAGAAGTGCAGAGATGGAAAACTAAACTGTTGTAGGCCTACTAAGCCAACCAACAACAAAGCTGATCAGACCCCTAAAGACAGTGTGTTGCACACCTGCAGCAATCTTGCATCATTTGAACAACATCATCAGTCAGACAGGAGAGAAAACAGCGAGACAAGAATGTATTATGTAGCTAGAGGAAAAAGAATGTAAAGCAGGGGTGAAGTTAGGTTACAGTGTGGAGCAAATTAGGCGCAAGGGAGACAGTGAGGTTTGCTGGAGGAAAAAAAAAGAGGAGCTTGAGGGGAAAAAGCTGAGGTTAGTGAAAGAAACCTCAAAAGAACTTAAGAAGGGGAAATGAAAGAAAGTAACCATCCACAGTATCTATCTATCTATCTATCTATCTATCTATCTATCTATCTATCTATCTATCTATCTATCTATCTATCTATCTATCTATCTATCTATCTATCTATCTATCTATCTATCTATCTATCTATCTATCGATCGATCGTTTGGGAGCCTTTGATGTCTTCCATTTGTTTGCTTTACACATGAAGTGCCAAAGCTTTGCCTTTGACAATATTAGATTCTTAAGCAAACAAATAATGTAGTTTCATTTTTAACAAAACCAACCACTATTATCAAAATTATTAAATTAGTACCTAAAAAATACATATGACCTGTAGTGAAACAATTCCATGTCAAGTTTCCAGGACAAATCCAGAAATAATCTTTATGTCTAATTATCTTCTGTGATTTTTTTCAAACATGGTGAGTCAACTCTGTCTGTCTTTGCCCACACAGTTGCCTTTGAGTGAAACACTGGGATATGTCTGTGTGGAAAGAAGTTAGTTGAAGTGGAGAATACCTTGTTATGATGGTTAACAGTATAGTTAATATAGTTGAGTTGCAGTTATAGGTAGAGGTCTAACATCTGTACATTACACATGCAGCCAAACATTAGATTGGTGCCAGGAACAGTTTGGAGGTGGTCCCACAGAGTTGGAGTCTGCAGCCTTGTTAACATATTTGGCCTTGGTAGAGAAACAGAGCAGCTTTTCTGTCTGGTCAATGTGGAGAGGGAGACAAAGCTATTCAGGCGGCTTTTACAGAGTATCTAAGCCAAAGCCAATAATTCAGTCAAAGAGATTTTTTTTCCACATTTTCTTGGGGGGGAGTACTGTTTTAGAAGCAATAACACAGGCATCGCCACAAATCTTCTATTTGTGTCGGCAATCAGAGTGACGAGTGAGATTCAAATCATCCACTCTGGTCAGCACTGACATTATTATCCTCTAAGATCAGGACAAAAGATCAGAGAAATACCTCTGTCAAAGCCATCAAATCAGAAATACAGATTCACTTGTTGTGATGGGCAACAAGTAAAACGTTTTGATGAAAAAAAAACTGAGAGGAAACATTTTACCACAGAAAAGTACTTACATCTACTTGACAGGCTTCATTGTTTATTGTATCATCACCATAGTTGTGAAAAAGGTTAAATACATAAGAAGCAATAACACAGGCATCATCAGGAATTCATCAGGCCGGTCAAGTGTGTTTTCATTTGTCTACATTTTTCTGTTCATGCATAGAGGGACCATTACAGGGACTTACAATCACCAACGTTTACTTACTTTAATCAAAAAATTTAAATTGTTTCTAGCTTCAAATGCCAGAAATTTGCAGTCTTGCCTGGTGCCTTTGAATATTAGCTCACTGAATTTGCCCCAGCTGGAACCTGCTGAAGAATTTTTAAAGAAGCATGAGAATCATTCATCATTTCTTACTGAAGGCTTCCATTATAAAAGAAATTGCATTTTTCTATTCACTTGATGATTTGAAGTGACAGTCACCATGTCCCCTCAGCATGGCGCTCTGAGTTCCTGGCTAACTCTGAGGGTGCTGTCTGTTTAATAGGCCGGGCAAAGTATTAAAGAGAATGGGCCCCTGGCATAGCAGGGAAGCACAGATAACAGGGTTATCAGTGGCCAAGAAACAGTGAAACCAGGTGCCTTTTTGCTCCAAAGAAAAAAGAAAAAAAAGGGAGAAAATTTGGGCTTTTATGCTACCTAATGTGAAGATTTAACTACGATTGTAGAAAACAGGATACAAGATTAAATATATCCATTATTAAGTATTCACCATTAGATTCCCAGTGATGTATGGCAGCTATTATTTGTTACACATTTCACATACTATAAAGGTGTAATTCTCTTCTACAGCTGTTGCAGACTAATTGCTTAAAGTACACAACTAAAAGTATACAACACAATCAAATAAAGCACTAATGATTATTAAAAGAAAAACAAGCAAAAAGGAACTCTCTCCTGTTAGTCAGTGCTATGACAATTTTTTAATTGGGGGATATAAACGACTAAACCAGACATACCCTTTTCATTTTTGTTTCAAATTATTTAATTATTAATTATTTCAAAACTAAAGCCATCACCTCTACAGATCTGGCTGATTGGTAAACGACAGTACAATTTAAAGATTCAACTCGTTCAAAGCATTAGAGCTTCTATTAGGCCATTTTTCAAAGTTCAAGTGTATAGAGATGAAGATATACGTCACTGTAAAAACTAAAATTCACAAAATATTGGCATGAGGAGGTTTTCAGTGTAACTGTGACTATTTTTATTCAATGTACCATCAGGACTGTGGAGGACTGTTGAAAAGCAGACCCATTATACAGTAAAAACATGTCTTATTTTCTCCATAATGTCCAATCACGACCCATGCACTTTTAATATAGCCGAAATGTAAGACACTTGAAGAAGAACAAATGGCCCTGTTGCTGTTATGGAGATATTGATGGAGGCCTTATCCTCTGAGACTCCTGATGCAATTTGGAATAGAAAGGCCATCAAATGAAAACTGGCTGGGCAGACAAATGGAGTTTCATCCTTCTTTTTACGTTCGTTCTTTTGACAGCAGCATAAGAGAAATCGAAGTGTGCAAGCCAAAAGCAGAGGAGGTGATGGGAAACCACTTGGAATGGTGCATTCTTGACTTTTTTCACACGACATTTTAATAATTTACTTACTTCTTTGCAGACAGGCTTAATACTTGACCAAGAGGAGAGTAGTTAGCTGATTTTGCTGCTTTGGGTGATGCAACAGGGTGATTTTCCCCTCTGGTACAATGCTGAAAATCCAGTGGGACTAATCTGATGAGCAATGAACACATTGTTTTCACGAATGCCTTGAGCATGTGCTGGCTGCAGTCAATCACTGTGGAGAGAAGGCTCGCCTATAAAAACTAGTATAAGGTGAATACATTGGTCTTCAAAATTCAATACATGAATGAATTAGCCACTAAATGACAGGATAGTGAGACGGTCAACTGAAGTCTGTTTCTTTACTTATATGGTGATCTGTGTTGCCACTTTTGGTTAAGCTTTGGTTAGATTTAAACATAAAAACAACTTTTTTTTCCTAACTTTATAAAAAGTTGGTTAAGACAGTGGATGTATGGCAGGCTGTGGTTTCTCTTGATAGGACTGTCTTGAACAAAAACCAGAACAGTAGGACAGTGTGCACAGCGCCAAACCTTTACTCCTTCTTAGCGATGCACATTACTCAGGGCATGCAACACTTTAAACAGTACCACAAATACTTGGGGGACATCTTGTAACTAAGATTAGCTTTCACAAGATGTTCTGATAAATAACATACATTTTGTACATAGATTTCTAAATGCTAATAGCAGGTGAATGAAATAATTACTTATATAATTCGAACAACTAGGCATTGCACAGCGTAAAAGCGTAAAATCTATATAAACTATGTGAGACCAAAAATTAATACCACTGTAATAAGGCTACACTAACAAAAGTTTTTTATGTGAAAAGGTTTTTCTGGAATTCTGTAATATTTCACAGCATAGACTGATGCAGCTTCCTTACACAGCTATCTTGTCCTGTGTGAATTGTCCGGATTTTTCTTTAGTGTGAGCATGACTTTCAAACTGATAATATTTTATTTCAGCACGGTGCCTGCAGCACCTATGGTCTAGAGAATCTTCAGATAGGAAGCTCGACCCAGTGATGCTCTGAAAAAACGTGGTAACCGTTGTATTTTAGTCCAAACTATAACTATTTTTTAAATCCTAACCAAATTGTTTAGATTATTTGTTTTTACTTTGTTTTTTGCCAAAACCTGTCACTTTTAATTATCATTATTTCTCACAAATTAATTCAGTCATTAATTCAGTCACTAATTGTCATTGTCATTAATTACAACAGTCATTTTTACAGCAGCTAGAAGGCGTTGAACATAATCATGTCACACGTATATGTGACATGTCACAATCTGATATTCGTGCTTGCACAGAGACATTTATAGCACAAACATGCATTAAACACAAGCACAGTAGCTTTGAACAGTCACAGAATAAAATGTGCAGTTCAGTTCACACCCGAGTGATCAGTGGATACTCAAATCGTGGCCGCTCAGGGGAGTCATCTTACACTACGGATAGATATTCAGAATCTGGTTATACATAATGTTTTTTTTCCATTGTAGCTCATTATTAGCAGACAGACTGAACACTGGTCTTTTTTTTTTTTGTCAGTCACTTTATCACTGAAAGATCTTCACTTATGTTCCATGTGGATTCACACAATGTTAAACTTCTTTTTTTCTGTCTTTTCAGTTTCCTTTTACTTGAGATGAAGTTCACGAATGGACAAATCCGAAAAAGAGGCTATTGCATTAGGAAGCATTTTTAATCAAAAATGGACCAGCTATAAATATTGTTAACATCAAACTGAAATCATATGCTTATCTTGTTTTTCTCTGCAACACCGTGCTGTATAGCATACCATAGAATTTAATTTTCTCCTGGGGCTGCGAACAGGTGTCAAAACAGCCTGTATTCACAAGTGCCGTGGATGATGTTCTTTTGCTGAGAGATGATAGAGAAAGAAGAGTTTGTATCCGTCTCTGGCACAGGCACGGTTCCTTGGAGCCTCGGTGCTTGTGAACTCACAGTTCCACATTACAGGTAGTCTGCATGTCTTCCAGCACTCCTCGATACAGTATATAATCCAAGTTACAAGGGTAGACGATGTACAGTCTAACCTACACTAAGCATGAATTTACACATCAAAATTGTGCGCAGGCAATTCTGTAGACGCCATTTATTTATTTATTTATTTATTTATTTATTTAGATGAACTGTTTTCAGACTTCTAAAACTGTTATGTGCCTGTGTGCGCACATGTGCATTCTCACTTTGCCATTATACAAGATATGCGCATTCACATCCAATTATACCAAGAAAACATCAAGGGACCAAACACTCTCACCATACCTGTCAAATGTCCCAGCATTTCCCACTCACTCTACCACTCTGTTACCTTCTTCTCTTCTGCTCTGTTTCTTTCTGAGGGTGCTTTTCATTATGCTTTCCTGTGTGCTTTCTATGTTCCTCCATACTCCCTCTGCTGTCATTAAGAAACCTTTCAGTTCCTTAAGAGCTGAGGTGACTGCTGAAAGAGTTTGAAGAGCTGCGGTTCATGGCAGCTTATTCTTGTAGCGCTTATTTTATATTTACTGTCATTTATAAGGATATACAGACAATGTGACAGAACACAGGTGCATGACATGGATGTGAAATTCAATAAAATTTGGTAAGCGATAAAGTGAGCAGAATATAAATATATATAAATAGTATTAGAGGATGATTTCATTGCAACAGGTTGTGACATCACACAAAGCAGCATTTTATCTGTTGTGTTATTTTATTATTGTTCATCTGCCAAGTGGAGAGCCAAGGCATGGGCATTTTACCAAAGCCTTTTGTTTGTCTCTCTGATTATTGGCAAGATTGTGCACAAACAAAAGTTGGTGGAAAGAAAGAAGCCATTAAATTTTGCTGTAGCTGTCGATAACTGTCCTTAAAGTTATGAAAAATTGAATTGGGTTTGGCAGAACATGTTATCTGTGCGTTCTTTTAGTTTTGCAGTCAATTTGACATACATATTCCCACATGGCTATCTGCTCCACTGTTGTGTGATAAAATAATGTATAAGTAAAATAAATGATTAATAGTAATAATTTTAATAAAAGGCCATGTTAAAGTCCTGTTAAAATGCACAACCCATGATACTATAGCTTGTAGAACCATCTTTGGCAGCAATAACTTGAAGGAATCCTTTTCTGTATGAATTCGTCAGTGTCTCATATCATTGTGGAGGAATTTTGGCTAAGGCTAAAGTTAAGGTCTGGACTTTGACTGTGCCATAACGTCACCTTGATTCTTTTTGTTTTTCTGCCATTCAGTTGTAGATTTGGGATCATGACCCAATTTGGGACATGCTTTCTGACAGAATAAGATGTTCAGCATTTCTTTTAATTCAGTCACACTGGAGGGCTTTTCTGTTATGGTCAGTCCAAAGGGCAATTATGTTTTTCACATAGATTGAAGAACTTTTTTGCCTAATTAAAATTAATTAATTACATTGAATTACAAAGTGTGACAAACATGCAAAGAAATGAGAAACGAGGAAGGGGCTAATACTTCTTCACAGCAATGTACCCGCTTAATTCCTATGGAAATAGTAAGGGTGTAAGCTTTCCACAGGACTGCAGGAAAACTTTCTTTTTCACATGAGTGTATGTTAGACTTTACAGGCATGTACAAAAGCACCCTGAGTCACCCATTCCTCATTCCTACTTCTCACTCTCTGTCACGGTTCACTCGGTGTCCTAGCAAGTAGTTAACATGATTTGCATACTCAGTGACACAATGCACCAAACTAATTTCTGGGAAATGTAAAATCTGACACTGTGAAAACACGTGGGTACCTGAGGCAGAGCAAGGAGTGTAGTGGGCTAAGTTGCATCAGGTTATCTCACACTTGAACACTGTGCTACACTGTGCATATGGGTGCATTCATGTTTCCAGAATTGCCCGGGGCTGAGGGATTCCCATATTGACAGGTCTACTGCTGGCTCCTTTGGTGTTATCAAACTAGTTCAAATTTCTTCCTTTCATCTTGCCTTATAAAGACTCTTCACTTGATCACACAAAGAAGCTCTTACTGTGGTGCTAAGTAAAGAATGTAGCACATCCTCGGACAAAAATTAAATGAGGCAGAATTTTAAAAAGTAGCAAATATATCAGCCTGACTACAGATGTAATTATAGGAGATAGATGGAAACATGAAAATGGACATTATATAAGCTAGTAGTTGGACTTCACATAATAACATGAACATACTAAGCTTAAAAATGAGAATCACACATTGTATGAATTTTAATTAATAGTTTTGAAAAATATACACTGTGTAGCCAGAAGCCCTACCTGTACTTTATCATATAGAATCTGTGACCACTGTAGATCAGTCTTAAACTACAAAATATACCCTTAACCCCAGACGGTCCTCATAAGTGCTTTAAGAGCCACCTTTGCCAAAGAAAGAGGAGATAACCTATCAAGATGTTATCAAGGTGTAATATGTGAAACTCCTCTACAGAGACCAGATGGGGAAAGCTGCCAATTCATTCTCTCTGCACCAGATGGATTATTTACTATCTCAAGTTTTAGTAGTGTTTGTTCTGGCATCAGGAGACAGTTTGTCTTACTTGCCAACAGTGATAGATTTGTTTTTACAAGTAAATAAAAGAGGGATTATTATTTATTAACCTCTTGAGTTTATCACATTTTTTTTAAATGTATGTTACTTACTATAGTATGCCAGGTGTGCCTTTAATGATCTGTGTTTCTGTGATAGTCAAGTCACCCATGAAAAAGAGATCACATTACAGTTCCTAGCCAAGAAAATAAGGCTTAGATTTAAAAATAAAATCCTATTACACTTGCCCTTCCAGTGTGATGAGTGTATGAAGTGAAAGCTACTGAGACACATTTCACACTATTTTAGACTTCTGTCACACATCCCTTTGACAGAGTCTTTAATCATCTTTAGTCTTTAGCCATGAAACCTTATTTCTACTGCCCTAAAGCAGCAGATAGCCTGCTAGTATGGACACATGAGCTGTGAGAAAAAGAGATTTTTCTGTTATCCTGTCTGGACACAAAGGTGTGGTGAAGTAGACAGTTTTTTCTGAGAAAATTCAACACAACAGAATGAGCCAAGCTGCATGAATCCAATCAAATCTAACGACAGCTGGCGTCTTGTTGTCTGTGAAAGTCCCAGAACTCTTTCGGATCTACAAGGGATCTCTAAGGCACCCTGATGCAACCAGTAGGAATATAGCTGCAAAATGCACTAGCCTTTGTTTTTGATGAGGTAAACTTCAATGTTTATCATCAGCACAAAAGTTTATTTCGAAACTTTTGACTCACTAACTCACTGTGGTTGCAAAGTAGCATTGGTCATTTCTGTAAACAACTTAATACTGTTCCAATAAAGATTCAGTGGGAATAGATGTTCTGTGCAACAATATATGATTAATGAAATTTCATTGTGGGTGAAACTCACCATAGTTTAGTCATATGTGTGGCATGCAACAAAAAAGTGCTTAATGAGGTTTTTTTTTGTCAAAAAAAAATGTAATTGTTATTTAGGTATTGAATTTTAAACAAAAACATCTGAATCCTGCTTGGGTAACAGGATACATGCAAAGTGTATTACTGCCACCATGTTATCATTAAAGTAACCCTATAGCATGTTTTGCTTTTGTGATTTTTTTTTCCTTAAATCTCTACTTGCAGTGAAGCAGTTATCATACTTATAATCAAAGGGTTTAAAAAAAGTTTGCCTCATACAATAATTTATTTACATTAAAATGCAAAAGTATGACCAAACATGCAAGGGAGGGAATTTGTAAGCTGCCAGTCTGCAGCTATGAAGTGACCACTGGAAGAAAAACAAACCCAACATCGCATTGTGTACATAGCAAGATAGTACCGAAGTACCAGAGCAGGAGCAGGGTAAAAAGTCAGAGTGAAAGTAAGACAGGTGAAGAGGTAGATAAGTGAGAGGGGGACAGAGAGTGCTAGTAAGAGGTTAAGCACACACACTTACACCTGCAGTTAAAGCCTTCACCCTGCCATATTATCCCTGGCCTTGGCCCCCATGCTCACAGATGCCAAGAAATCCGATTTGCCAACTTTGGGAAGCTGTGTGTGACAGCCAATTACTGGGGAGAGGACTCCCAGTGGAGTCACCTCCTCACCTCACAGTCCAAACATCTGCCTGTCAGACAGTCAAGGGAGTCAGGTAGACTGAACAGCAGTAAGAGGACAGCAGACTGGAGAGCTTATGTGGTTAAAAAAAAACAAAAGCTTCAAATATTTGTCACCTGAGTTACTAGTTGTCATACATCTGAGATTGAATTATCATTCTGACTCATAATTTTAGAGTTCCCTTTGCTAGAAAATGCAGCAGGAGCTATGGAGCAAAGAGTGATTTACATGCAGTATTGTTATATTATATTCCATGTAAGGCTGCTTGTATACCCTATAAATCTGTGATGTAGTGTTTTTATCAAGGTAATATATGCCCTCATAAACTGTACAGGATGTTCTCAGTTTATTAAGACTGTTTGGCCAGAAATCAATAATATACATTTATGATCATCTCAGAGACAACTGTGGGGCATCATTAAATAAACAAATAAACACAAAATAGCTTGTGTTCATCCCGCTTACACACTAACACTGTTGGGTTGAAGAGACTTCACGGAAACAGCAACTCTCTGCATATATGTGATATGATTGAATATTTAGATCCATAATAATGTTGTCTGAGTGGATTTTTTTTTTACAAGGCAGCCAACTGGAAATTCACTTCAGAAGCTGCAGCAGGCACAGCAAGCCTGATCCTGACAGAGGAGATTATACTGTAATTAATATGAAGAATCCAGTGTTTACAACTGGATTAACTATACCCACTTGCTGACATGTTGAAAATAGTTTCTTTATTAATAATAATAATAATAATAATCATAATAATAAATGCATGGAATCCAGCACAGAAAAAAGTCAGCTTCACTTACTGTTAGGTCGTTAATGAGACAGGAGTAGGAGGTCAGGCAAGGTCTGTCTCACTCCACTGAAACCGTAGCCAAATGTTCTCTGCCGGTGTCATCACTGTCACGGAGCTTATCGCCATGGAGGAAGAAAATGAAGGAGAAGCTTACTGCAGATGGGAGAAGTTTTGCCTTCTAACATGTAGTTAACAATGTGAAATATTGTCAAACATTCATAACCCTGTCTGTGGAATGGAAATCCTGTGGTTTATGCCACTTTAACCCCGCATGCCTCATGACATGGATTTATGTCTTGTGTATAGTTCCTCATCAGGCCAGATGCTACCCTGTGTGTCAAAAAATGGTGGTTACAGGGTAGCGCATGCATTAAAGATATGATGCCAAGAGGTCCTGACCGAGTGTCCATTTGTGATATTGTGCTGATCAGGAGTATAAAAGCTAGGTGACAAAACCCATTCAATTGTTAAGGTTGGGCAGTGATATAAATACACATACAATTTACAATACAAAAACCACAACTTCTGATTATGGAAGTTGTGTGAGTTTGTCTAAAGAAATGGTCAATTCTGATTCATTTTTAAAATTCATTTCTATGCTACTAAATCATGCACCAGTTTGGAGTTTCAGTTCAACACTTAAAGTTTCAGAAGGCACAAAAAAGAGAAAAAAACCCTCTGAATTTGACAGAGACAGCCCTCATCATGCAGCTTTCCCCTCTCTTTTCTAAGCCCTTCCTAACAGACAGCTGGGTTATATATAAGCTGAATTGCAATACAGTGAAAGTTAAGTTTGAAATTTGTGTCAATTTACACCAAAAACACATTGCCTATCCTGCCTTTAATAGTACATATTGTATGTAAAGCAGAAGTTATTTAAAAATCTCAGAAAAACACTGCAAAAAGAAAAAATGTTTTAAACTTAGACTTAGAAGGCCTTTGAAATTCCACAGTAATTGCAGAAACTCCATGCACTTCCCAGTCTGGTGGAAACCAAATGATCAATAGCTAGTAAATTCATTTGAAGCTGGGGCCAAGGCAAGACTGAGCTAAAGTTTAACTTGGAAAATGAGATTGCTTGACCCTGGCCATGCAGTACAACATCAGTTTGTCATGATTAATCTCGCTCTGTCTTCTTTTCTTCTCCCTTTTTCCTCTGCAGCTCATTTTTGTTGTACAAAGGACAGTCGATAAATGAATAAAAATTGAGTGAATTGGAAGGCATAGTGCAATATGTCCAGCCGCTATGCCCTCCCACCTGAAACACATTATGACAGAAAGATATGGAGAAAGGGTGAGAAGAGGGGATGTAAGGTGAAAGAAAGTCCCACATTTCTCGGCAAGCAGTTAAATTGAAGGGGAAATAATATGAGGCGTGTCAAAATGCAATATCAGGCCGTTTACGCCAGTGTTTAAGCCCGTCTTTGACTCCAGTGCTTCCCAAGAGAAGCAGAGGATTAAAATGGGAGAGTTATACGTTGTAAAAGGGGAAGGCGTATGAAAGCAGACGGTAGATGGAGAGATGAAAATGAATATGAGGTATACGAAAAGGCAGTGAGAGAGAAAGTGAGAGAGCAGCTGGTAATGGGGAAATAAAGAGTGTAATCTCCAACTCAAGCAATAACATTTAGCTATGAAACGGTGTGTGGAGGGCACACACACATTTACAGCAGTCCAATAAATAGTTCTGACCTGAACAATTTCACAGCTTTAACTGCAGGCCAGTGGAAAACCCATCCACACTCACACACGCACGCACAGATATAAATGTCCTTGCCCTTCAATGGAGGCAAACCTATACATCCATCCGCATTTTGAGTTACTTTGAGTTAAACTTGTTAACATACCTTCAGGGCCCCGGAATAGGTTTGATGTGCCAGCAGCAATCAGGCAATGGGCACATTGCTGAAAGATTGCGATAGAAAAGACATATCTCTACTTTTCTGAAATGATTCATAATCTAAACTGTGAAGTGAAGCAAGAAAAAAAAAAGTTTTTTTTCCCACCTGATAAGGACAAACACACCCTCAGAGCAAAGACATGGCTATCTCCAGAGGATACTTCGTATAACCACAAAAACATTTTTTTTCATCTGCTGCTTCCTCCATTCCTCTTTCTTTCTTTCCCCTTGCATATGGTGAGATGTATTTTTGAAGCATTCCTCAGAGTGCCACACACACACACACAAATGAAATGACACACAGTTGCCACTGCTCACAAGTACAAAGATCTACACAAACACAACCAAACAATCCCCTGGCTGCATCAGGAGACAGTTAAGGTCTTACAGTGGCCTGGGGCACAAGGATTGCTGTTTAATAACTTGCCCGGGGCATCAACCTGACAACACTTAGTGTTAAACACACAAACATGCGTACACACAAACACACACAGACACAGTGTTGAAGCTGTCTGTGCATCTGACAGTCAGACGCTTTATGTATCACTCCCTTTCTTGCTCTCATCTCAAGCAGGGGATTTGTTTGTTCTCAAGGGAGGAGCTGAGAAATGCTGTAGCAAAGTAAAGCTTTGGTGTTGATCAAATCAATTAAATATTGAAACAGAATTTGTGTTATTCCCTAGTTTTATGTCCCATTAAAACAGATATGCACATATTGACTTATAGTGTGAGCACAGTATATAATTGTCTGGGCAGAAATGTGTATTTTTCTCTTTCTTTCTCACTCTTAAAACTGCATCATTATTCAAAACATAGTTAGATTTTTTTTTTCAAAAACTGATAAAAACGATGCGTCTTATCTTATTAATTTGTGTCCACCTCTATTTTAATCAAATTAAACCCATATTAAGCAGCAAAAAAAATTATCAAATTATCAAACTTAGTTCTTCTTCTTCTTCTTTTTTTTTTGGGTATGTTAACTTAGCTGATCAAACAACTTTTTATATTAACTGTCAAACTTGTTGGAATGAAATTAAAGTTAAATTCAATTCAATTAAAAAGTTATTTCAGAGTTAAATTAAAAACCTTACGTGATGTAAATTTGCCAGTTTGCCTATTCAAGATTTAGCTTCCATCCATTACAAGAGTGTCAACAGTGCTACACTGTATTTAGTTATCTTCCTGAATGTCCCATTATGTCCTCTTGCACTTGTGCCTCTACAAGGTGACATAATTGGACAGGCTGTCAAAACTGTGATTTTTCAGCTTATAGTTTTCAGTCAAGAGGTTCACAAGAAGATGATCTTGGAAAAGAACATCAGATCAGGATTAATTGCCAGATCTTTTTGATCACCCATAACATATTGTAATTTACCGCACTGCAGGTTGTGAGCTTCAATTGCAACAGCTACAAAGTCTCGATCATTTCTGATGGACTGACTCTAAAGCACGTCTTTCCATTGTTGACCTTCTGACACCCTACTCCATCAAGCCAAGCTCCCATAATCAAGTTTCTCCTCTTGTCCATTCCCCTCCTTTCTCTATTTCCATTATTTTGTCACTGCCCTAAAATCCAGCCCACAATTTGTTGCTCCTGACCTTCTTTTTGAACACCAATCTTTTGCTTTTGCTTTAGAAACTATAATCCATTAAACTGTTTCTCATTCTCCAAGCATTAGACTTTGTTTCGTATATAACTTTGTTAAACATCTTGGAGTTTATTTTATATGGTACCCATACATTCTCACTCTCTAAGGCAAAAATAGCTTAGAGTAGCTTATTGCTTTTGTTGTTCATAAATTCATAGTGTACCTGTGTGACTATGGAACAGGAACTGTGTGCATTTTGTGAATTCTGTGACCTATATTAAATAATTTTTAGATTCCAGAAACAGCAGTGTTTCTTGTAGTTAGCTGAGCTGTTTACTATACGCACAAGTGCAGAAAGACACATGAGTTATGGCTAAGGTAGCCTTTTACTGTGAATTACAATAAATACTTTTAAGAAAAATATGCTCAGAAGGCAAATGTGTTTTTTTGGCAGAAATAAATTGCTGACACCAATACATTTAGTTTTAGTATATTAAGCTATAAGCTCTTTATAAGCTGTCCCCCAAGTGGGTGCATATGCATTTGTGTTGATTGTTCACAGTCTGGTATGTGAACATACATTTATACATGCCTTCTTTAGTCACTAGCGTAAAGCTTGTCCTTCATTGAGTTTAGGAAGTTGGTCACTGGTCACATCTGTGTGTCTCTACAGCAACAACACTTACTTAAGTTTACACATAGAGGAACAAAGAAATGTAGAGGAAAATGAGCTATCAAAATGAATTCATCCTGTGATCCTGTGATGTCTTCTTTTTTTGGTTTTGATGTACTTAAGTGTCCACCAAAAAGAAAAAAAAGATTAAAATGTCTGGAGAAAAAAAAGTTTTTGTTTCCTTTTATTTATCCAGTTATTAGTAATGATCATAGTTATTTTCTTTGCTTTAAAGCAGCTTTTTTTTTTTTTTTT
>VVHJ01042253.1:0-17190 GCA_015107715.1 Tylochromis polylepis | reverse complement strand
GCTATCACTTCAGACATAAATGAAAACAGGAAACTAAACAGCAGTGACGTTTGTAGGGTTACTGAAGTTGCGTTAGCTGGTATATAATGATGTGCTACGTGCTGACTAGCTACACAGCTATGTTAGCATAATATAAACACAGTGAAGCTGGAGGATGAACGCTAACTTTTCTCCACTCCATAAAAGTTAACGCGAGGGTTCCCGCTGGTTAGGGACAAATGCAATCACATGGCAGGATGCCGAAAACGGACCAAACTTCAATCAGGAGAACAAATGAGATAATCCATCCACAATACGAGGTTAGTCATTAATTTACTGCTGCATGGTAAGGTTTTAAAAACTGAGCTTTAAAACGAACAGTAGTGATAAAAACCGAGAGAGGCCGACAGTGATCACTGACTGTTGTTAGGGGCTTGTTCTGTTTAAATAGAACAAGATGCAAAGCATTAAAACATGTTAAAAACACAACAGCCTTAATAAATGCAGAGTAGTTTGGACCTGGAAGCAGGGTTCATACGTCATCACTTAAAGAGCGGATATCCCACCTGCTGTGAACGTTTTAATGCAGTACAGTTGTTATTATTATCACTTGTCACATCCTGTTTATGACAGTTAAAATAAACAACATTCATATAATAAATAAAATTTCTCGTGTAAACTGTATATGGTGTTAAATAGGCCCTACTGTACTTTAATGTCGGTCATAAGGGTGGTACTTTAAGAGCCATATATTTTATGAGGTGGTACTCATTGTGAAAAGTTTGAGAACCACTGGTCTACATGGTAAAAATACAGAGTCAGGGTCCTTTTTAACTGGGGCACACAAGATAAATGTGGTACCAACACCAACAGCCAGTTAATACAGGGATAAATGTCATATGGCTATGCAGTTATTACATACAGCATCTGGTTCCAGGAACAGGGAGCAGATCTGAGGTGCAAGTGTGCGGGCATCTTTAGGAAGGGAGCCAAGGTAAGCCTCCACAGACAGGTAAAACAGCTGATGCAGAAACACAGAAAACAACCATCCATGTAAGAAATCGAACACGGACATACACGTGTTACTTGTGTTTGAGTAACTTAGTGTTGACATACACCAATTAAATAGAAATATACATAAGATTCTGGATTTCTGTTATATAAAAAAAAAATGTTGTGAACTACTAAAATTCAAGACCTTGAATGTAAAGAAACAATTAAAAGCTACACTATATTGCCAAAAATATTTGCTTGTATGCCTTCACACGCATAAAATTCACAATTTTTGAAATGGGAAGTTTATTGAACCATGTGCAAAAGATAATATAAACTGACCAGAGGGTTGGGATCCAGAAGCTGGGTGAAGACATATCTCATGAACACTGTCATGTGTGCTGGCCGTGCCTTTAACAGCTCAATATCTTGGTATGGGCCGTCCATCTGAAAGAAAGACAGGAAAAATATGAAGGGACGTTCAACTGAAGGAAAATGTATGAAAAAGAAGAGGCGCCCCCCCCAAAAGATTATTATATCCATCTATCCATCAATATAAATCACCTCATTAAATGCATAGCCATCATACTCTTCATCTTCCTCCTCGGGGCCGATGATCTGGGCCTTTCCACCCTTGAACAGACACACACAGATTTCAGAAAATGGAAAATATTTGGCCACACACACACACACACACCACATAATTCATGTGCAGAGATCAATATAAACAATGAACTATGAACACAGTCATGCTGATAAATGATCTCAGCAATCATCTCATGCATTTGAAAGAGAAGTGCAAATCAAAGTGGCGTATGGCAGAAATGGACAGGAAACAACAGAGCCTGTATGTCTGAGAAGGAAAGCAGCTGTTGCCCTGCAGGGTCGGCGTGGCACAGTGAACCATGCAGAACATGCAGGTACGAATGCAGACTCCGAGTACAGACTGGAAATGTTGTATTATACAGCATCATATCGGCAGCAACTGACTCTGCTCTATAAAAGTAATTAATAACGTTCAGCCTGATTTGGTAACATTCACATGACACTGCTAAATCTGAAATTTCCAAAGTGATGCATTAACGTGGTGCCCTTTCTCTCTCTCTCTTTCTTTTCAAGCCGTCTGCCCTCCTACCTCTCAAGTACACATTTATCGTAACCGCTGTGATTAATTGTAATGATTTTTACTCAGCTCTGGCTGCTGGAGTTAAAAACCTTATTTCCAACCCTGACGATCCTCTGACTGCTTAGTCTTTAGTCCTGCATGGCTCCAGCAGCAGAAAGAGGAACAAATCTTTAAAGTGAATATGTGCATCAATCTCACCGAATCAGACAAGGTGGACATGTCAGACCTCTGGCGCCGGTGTAGGGGGGTCCTGAAGGAGAATGAGGGGGAGGAGTGGGGACTCTCAAAGGCCTGGGGAGGAGGACGAGGAGAAGGAGGGAATGAAGACGGAACGAGCGGGACGGGATGAGTGCACATGCACAAGCACACACAAACAAGCTTATTAAAAAGAGAGATTGTGGAGCCTACCTCCATGTCTCCTTCACTGGAGTCCATTGATTGTCGCCCTGTGAAAGGAAAGAATCAATGAAAACCCAATTATGAAGCAACCAAATCGATTATTAAAGTTTTCAGTGAATACAGCCTAACATACACATACACTGCTGTGCAAAAGTGCAGCTTCAAACCACGACAGAGCCTCCACTGTGTTTTACAGATGCAGACACTCACTGCTGTACCTGTGTCAGGTCTTTGCTGGATTTTTTCCCCTACTTCTTAATGACATGACTTTTAGAAGCAGCTCATCTACTCTGGATAGTCCCCTCAACTTTTTTTAATGACCCACTGCACACCATGCTTAGAATCGCCAAGTTTCCAGCTAATATCTTTATGGGAATCATTTTCTGTCAGTCAAACTGTTATCTTTGTCTTTTAGTTAGGTTCCTTTTTTATTCTTGAGACAGCTCATGGGTCAGTTTTAAGTAGCTTGAAAAATAAACCTTCCTCTGAAAATGGTCAGGTACAAGGACTGGACTGAAAATGAGTGAAAAAGCAGCAAATGTCCAAAGAGAAGCTTTGAAAGACCGTCAGAAAGCCTGGAGGACTATTGCTCAACACCACTTTAAAAAAGGGGAAAAAAATCAGTCTGAAGAAAGAAATGACGGGTGGCTCGAGACTTTTGTGAAGCTTTACAAAGACCCACAGATACAAACCTTCTCCTGCTATGAAGTAGCCTGTGACAGAGTCCGACCTCGTTCCCTCCTACGAACAAGAATAAAGCGAGTTAAAGGGATTTTAAGCACAAGCTTTAAACAGAAGTTACGCTTGTTTATGACCTTTATGTAATAAACAATATTACCTTTATGATAGAATTCATTTATTTTCTGGGATCAATCAGGGTTTGCACGATAGGAAAGAAACCCTTTCATATTATCAATAATGCACAGTTAGAGCAGCAAATCAATTTAAATCATTGTTTTATCTCCCTGAGGCAAATGGGGAGAAAAAAGCAACATGTTAGTCAGATCGTTCTGTTTGACGTTTCCCTCCAAAACAATTTTTTTTTAACTTAACTAAATTTCTAGTAATTTGGTTTGTTCTTTTTATTGTGTGTCCCAGTGTATCCTGTCCTAGTAAGATCGATAAGTGAATGTAACAGGAGCTTTTCAGCGATTACAGAAACTCTGTAGTTGAGTAAAACAGCCGGATCTCCTCACCACATCTTGCTGAATCTTGACTCTGACTTGGTGAGCTCTCCTCTTGGCGCTTTCAATCCGCTCCTCCAACGCCGGCGACGGGTTCCTCAGCTGCTCATCCAGCAAGTCCTGCAAATCAAGTCAGTCTCAATCTGGTTATAAACAGCAGACTTTATCCACACAATTCTATCTTAACTAGTATTTCAGAAAGCAATACGGGTCAGGGGAGCTTTTAAAAATTTTTTTTAAGTATCTGATGATAATGGGAGACAACATGCACTGGATTTTTCTGCAACACGGACAGCTTATTGATTTATATTAATATACAAACAGCATGGATGGCATGGATACCTGCAGTTCGGCCTCTTCCTGCTCCAGCATTTTCCTGAGTATCTGAGTCGCATGTTTTTGTACTTGGGGGTCCTAAAGAAACGAGTGTGACACACAGAAAAAAAAACAACCTGTAAATCACAGATGTTTACTTTGCTGGTAAGTAAGCATCACCAACTAGATATCAGTCCTTAAAGTTTCACGTACTTGTAGTGGTTTGGGTCCTGTGATCCTTTGAGAGGGGGTGCTGCTCAGTCCAGAGGGCAAGGGTGGAGGTGGAGGAGGTGCAGCCTCCCCAGCCAGAGATGTTCTTTGATTAAGAGCGTGATCAGTGGGAAGGGGCTCTAAGGGCAAGGAGGTGGCTGATGGAGACGGCCCTTGTAGTGTAAGTGCGACGTAAGTCCCAGCTTTGAAATGATAAATGATAAAATAATCAGGTTAAAAAAGAAAGAAGAGCAAAAACGCGTAACCATTAAAGCCAAACATATACTCACATTTTATCAGCTTTACCACCTCTTGATGGGACATGGAGGAAACCAACGAGCCGTTCACCTGAGCGGAATAAGAGACAGAGAGTCAGTAATGCTACTATTGGAGGGAAAAACATGCAAATAGTCCCACATTCAGAGAAATGGAAAGCAGTAAAAACCTTTATGATTCTGTCCCCTTCGTGGACACCAGCCTTGACTGCTGCACCACCTGAAGAGCATTGATACAAACATACATTCAAACTCATGCAAAGGAAGGAAGACGATTTAACACACACGATCAGCACTGCTGTCAACACGTTCTCCATCACCAGCCAGATCAGGCGGGTCAGACTGCATTTGAACAAGTATTCTTCACCACTCATAGAAATCCACAGTGCACAGTGACAAACGGTCAGTGGAGGGCACTCTATTTGGGAACTCAAAGGGATTTTATATGACATGCCTTATTCACACCAAGTCATACAAGCACTGTTTTTTCTGTGCCTAAGCGCTTTCTATCTAACGTTCAATCACATTCGCTCCGATAAGCGAATCAGAGAGCACCTCGTGGTTCCAAGGATACTTTGGCATCCTTGGAGCTGAGCTACTGCCGCTGTTAATCCTGAAGTGGTGTTACAACAATAGAACTACTGATTGCTGCTGGCCTGTTAGCAAATAAGAAGGTGTTATTTGCTGTAATTTAATGCTAGTTAATGTTCACACATGGGAAACAGCTAACAGCTTATCAATCACAAGTTGTGAGCCAGTGAGGGTGCTGTGTCACAGTCAGACCCGCCTCTCCGGGTTTTGCAACCAAGGTGACGATGGCAACGGTGCTCACTGAGCCTTCAAAGCCCAACAGGTGATGTCACTGTACCTGCGTCCACCTTTAACACTGTCTACGTTTCTGTGACAATGCAGACGCAGTGTCCCCATCTCACCTGGTCGGACATTCTGCACCAGCTTGACTCTCTCGCCACACACTGTGAAGCCGAAACCCAGCTGGTCCTTTTGCACAACCACACATCTGTGCACAAGTCCAGTGCCTGGGGGAGAACAAGACGAGGTAATGAGCGGCGGGACGACATTAAATGAAACAAGAAAATAACTGCAACTGAAAATAACCCATCGTAAGTCGCAGTTACCTGTACTGTCAGGAATGATTTCTGCCGTTGGCTCTCTCTGCTGAGGGGCAGAGGATTTACGCTCCGAGTCCCCAATTGTCAAACTGTTGATCCTGGATTTGAAAGACGAGAAACAGAAAGAGGCTTTAGCACGGCAAGATACTAAACAGGCCAATATAGGAGATGCTCTGGGAGGGACAAGGAAGCTCTGAAGGGAATAAATGAAAAACATGAGGGTCACTAGAGGAGAGAGAGAAATCAAAAGTCAGAGAACAGGCCAAGAAGCTTAGCCAGGAATGCAGAAAATGAAGGGAGAAAAGGAGATTCAACGGAGGCACATGGTTATATTTGCTGCGGTACTAACAGTGATAAGTGTATGAATAGCAGAGAAGAGACAAGATAGCAGTTGACAGGAAAACTCACCAAGCGGCAAAAGGGCTGAAAGCGAAGCATGACAGGAAAAAAGGAAGAAACAGAGAAGGGGGGAAGAAGCAGAAAGTCAGAATAAAGAAAAAGACAGAGAAAACAACAGAGAGAAACAGACTGAGGGAGCAGACTGCTTAAACCATCCTCATGCCCTTCAGACTATTACAGACTGTAAACACTGAAAGCAGCCACAACTTCAAGGAATATATTTATATGAAGGGGTGTGATGGAAGAACACACTCAAGAGGTTAAAGCAAATAATTCAAACAAAAGTTTTTTAAATCTAAAGACATGTGCTGTGATCAGGACAGACAGAGCTCCGCAAATAGGCAATTAGCACTGAAATGATCAGTTAGTTAGTTAGTTCGGGTTAGGCGATCAAAAAACAAAAAAACAACCAAAAAAAACCCCAGAAAGAAAGAAATCTCTTACTTTAACTGTCAAATCAAACTGGTTTTGGCTACTCAAATGCAGGGACTTGCTCCAAGATAGAACAGCTTTGTTTTAGACTGCGACAGTCTGCAGCAGAAGGCATAAATCACCAATATCTCTGCTGGGAGACTGTGGTTCATGTTCTACTGGAAGTCTTTTGCTTTGTTTTCCTACTCTGAGTAGTTTCACTTGAACACTTTATTTTCACTCAGTGGTTAACATCCTTCCAACCATTCTCTTCCACTTATCCAATTCAGGGGGGGCTGGAGCCTATCCCAATTACTGTAAGGCTGGTATCGGCTCTGGTACATCTATCCTGGGCAAGATAGCTTGCCTGGTACCTCACCCAGGACCAATGTGCCTTGGGAGACACTACCAGTATAACCTTGACATAGAAAGGAGTCAGCTGAGGTGATTCGGGTATCTGAACAGGATGCCTTCCGGGTAAGGTGTTCAAGGAATGCTGTACCAGGAGGATGCCCCTGGGTAGTCCCATGGATAGATTACATCTCTTGGGTGGCCTGGAAACACCTCGGTGTCCCCCCAGATGAGCTACAGGAGGTGACTGGGCTCTGCTTAGGCTGCTGCCTTGTGACATGGCCCCAGATCAGCGGTAGAAAATGGATGGATGGAAGGGCATTTTAATGCACCAACTATGTGCAGGCACCACATGGTGGATTTCAAATAAGGATAGCAGAAATGATATTCAGCTGTGGCGTCTCCAACTGTATGTGTCTGTCCACAACAGAGAATAAAGGAGGCTTTATAGCCACCCAGTTATTCACGTTCCCCCCCATACCTGATAAATTAGGAGAAAGAACCCTCTCACGATTGCCAAAGGACAATTTCTGATGTTTGATTGAGACTTCTGCAATTAATCTACGTAGCGCCTACAACATACCCTACACAGGCGGCTGACACCATTGCCAGCATTTAAACCTGCACGGGCTGGTCGATGGTGACATGTAGCTAACATGTAGCCTGGGCCGTGCACATTGGGGCTGTAAGTTAGAGTGAGGGGTATCAGAAGGGTTAGCAGTTATGACATAGGCATAACACAGCGCTATACTTCCAGTGTGGGACAGCAGCAGCTTTGACAGAACGGCAGTATTTAGGTAAAGATTTCAAAGAGTTTCTTTATCACTTTAAAATTAAGTGTTCATGTATGGGCCGTGCAGGTATAGAGCTCATATAGAGCTAAAAAAAAATGTTTTTTTAATTTATTTTTTTCCTCTTATCTTGGGTTCCTAACGTCTCCAAAGCACTGTGAAATAACACAAGCAGCCAACCGCTGAGAAATCTGCTGCCACAGCTGTACAATCTGTAGGCTTCACTAACCGCCAAACCCTGACATAAGCGAACACTGGGCAGCTGTCCTACCTGAACATTTGGTTGTCTTTCTTATTGGCTGCCCTGCCGTGACATGACACACGCAGAGACACAGCAGTGGGAGGGAGTGAGCACATGCAAATGGGGGGAAAGCAGTATACAGCAACAGAAAGAGGAAAGACACATGATAAATAACAAAGATGCATCACACAGATGATTGCACAGTGCAGGGATATTTGGTGAAAGTGGTGACAAACGGCAGTAACACACAAGACCGGGTGCACTACATCCAGTGTTTTATCAGAGGCGGGAGGAGATGCAGATTGAATCACATAAATGAACATTATTGTGCAATCTTTTGCTTTATTCCTGAAGTCAACAAGTTGTCTGAGCTGTTCTTCCAGTGGCCATACTGAACATCCGTCAGATAAAGACAATGCTGACCTGGGAATACCACGTTTTTTTGAGCGAGGCGTACCTTTACCCACATAAATTGTCTGGGTGTAGGGGATGTGAGGCTCCTACCTGTCCAGCGTGGAGGTGGGTTGGCGGAGACTCATGTCTGCGGCCTTTATAGACACTCCTCTGCTTCCTGGTGCGGGATTCAAAGCTGTCACTGGGCTGCTTTTGTTATCAACACCATGATCTCCGTTTCCTCTTCAACTTTCAGTCTGCACAATGAGCCTTTCTGTTGCGCTCTGATCAGATCTCCACGCCACAAGGCTGCGGGTTTAGATCAGACACAGTGCTCTTCATGTTCCACACCAGTGGCTCCAGTTTTAGGCTCAGTAGGATTTAAAGGAAAGTGCTGCTAAAACTATAATGCTCAAATCTCCCCAGGATTCGTATTCACTCCTTTACATTAGTGGTTAAAATTAAATACAGATCATTGGTGGCTTTGTGCTGAGGTTTCGCTCTAGTGGCAAATGGATAAAGGACAACCTACTTCCACAAAGGTCATCAATCATGAATGAATGGGCTGATATGTCTGGCTATGCTCCAGGAGGTCAACAACATCCCATGTTTTGGGTTTTAAAAAAAAAAAAATGTTAGTGTCTGTGTCAGGCTTAAAGTAACTGCTTAAACATGGATAAATAATGTTCAGAGGATTAACTGGCTATTCGGTGATTACGTGCAATTAAAAGAAATACTATGCGAACCTGAAACTCACTTGACTCAGACTTGTTTACATGTGGAGTCTTCAGCAGAGGTCCCAGCCTAAATAGTCCCATTCAAATCAGCACTGCTCATTCAGTTTGCTTTCACTGATAATGCTAAAAATGAGAAAGCCACCACAAAGTGAATATGATATGTTCGGTAGTGACGTGTATGTGGCTATCTAGTGCAAATTACTCAACACACAAGCATCAAACAGCGTGCATTAGTTAAGCAAATACATTTACAAACAGCATAATCACTCCCCCGAGCTAGCTGTAAGCTACAGAAAACAGTCTGTTTTTCTTAACAGTGTAAACAAGAGCAAAACCAGACGCTACAAATGGCTTTGCATTAACGCTACTGTCTAACTAAAGAGCTAGCCAATTAGCAGATTACTGGGCATTGGCTAACCCTGCAGTTGGGGCTCATAATCAAGTAAGCACAGCAAAGAAAGAAAGCGAAAGGTGCTCCACGCCTTTCACCTGTGGCTTTTTGTAATTAGCTGACTTGGAGACGATAACAGCTTTCCAAAGCGGCCTGCTAATTCCAGCTAGCGTTAGCTTGGTGAAGTCAGCTCGACGAATCGGCCTCTTTCAACCAGCGGCATGGCGTTATATCTCACGCCGAACCGAAGCGCTGCGTGCCCGGCTTTCACCTGCCGAGCCTCCGAGCTAGTGTGCTAACCGGCTATGTCTGCAAGACGAAAGGCCAGCATGACTTTAGCTGCATGCGAGCAGGTGGATATCACAATAAGAAAGGAAAGAGGAGTCCATGCAAGCCCCGGGTTGTTATATCCAGCAGTCTTATTTTCGTGCAAATTCACACGCAGAGTTGCATATTAGCTAGTTAGCCAGAAGGAAAAGCGATTCCAGTAAGAGCTCCACCTCAGGTCTTCTTTCCAAAAACACAGCGGTTACAGCAGGATCTGCTTCCCTCTCGTGATCTGCCACAAGTACCCAGATTTAATTAAGAATCGTCGTGGTATATGTTTATCTCCTCTCCAGTCAAAGTCCTTGGCATGGAGCTCTATGTTGTGCTGTTATCTTGCTGTCTTGACTGGCTGCTGATCCAACACCATATCCTCAAGGATCGACGTACACACAGAGCGTAAACAGCGCCCTCGTTTGGTCAGGGTTGTGTACTACAACCGGACTGTAACCAGACAGGATAAGTTTGAATTGCATCCGTTTATGGCAAGATTTTTTAAATAAAATTTTTTTTTTAATCATTGACATAAAAATTCTTTTTTCCATCGCTATCACTCTATGAAAACTTGTTTCTGCTTCATGTAACATCTTATGAAAAAATTATGAAAAATATATTTTAATTTATTTTTCCATCAGCAAGTCAAAGTATTGGGTTTGTATCACAAAATATTTGACATTTTTTAAACAAGTAACTTGACACTGACAATAACAACATTTATAGTATATTTATATGTGCTGTGGTGCACAGTGCAAATATGTTGGGATAAATAAGAGATGGATAACAGGTTACTATCTATACAGAATATAGATGGGGGTAGATAGGTTTATCACGTAGGTAAGTCAGAAACAAAACAGTATAAACAGCATGCTTTGGTTCAGTAGCAGGTATGGTGGAATTTTTAGTAGTAGACAATATGTGAGTGACCTAAGTGTTCATCAGAGTGTGGCCTATGGAAAGAAACTGTACAGATGTCTGGTTGTTTTTGTGTGCTGTGCTCTGTAGCGCCTACCAGAGGGGAGCAGTTGGAACAGCTTGTGTCCAGCGTGTGATTATTCTCCAGTGAAGTCCCAAATGAAGTGCATTCGGCACCAATGAATTTTTCTGCAAACTTGACTGTCCATTGTAGTCCATTCTTGTCCTGTTTAGTGGCTGATCCAAACCATTCAGTAATGGACGAGCAGAGATCAGACTGGATTATTGCAGCGAAGAATTGGGTTAACTGCTCCTGAGCCAGGCTGACCTTTAAGCTGGTACAGGAAGTCTATCCTCTGCTGGGCATTTTTGTCTATGCTGGATGCCCAATTAAGATCCCAGGAGATTGTGGATCCCAGAAATCTGAAGAATTCTACAGCAGCCACAGTGCAGTTCAACCCCACATCTTTATGCAGGCTCATCACCATCCTCGATGAGTCTAATGACCATCATGTCATCTGTGAACTTCACGATTTTACCAGACGGGTCTTTTAAGATGCAGTTTTTGCTTAGAGGGAGAAGAGCAGAGAGGAGAGGACACAACCCTGGGAGGCTCCTGTGATGATTTTCTGGATGCTTGATGTGATTCTTTCCAGCCTCACCTCCTGCTTCCTGTCTGTCAGAAAGTCTCTAAAATTCCACTTAGGAATTTTGACATTTCAGGTTACTGAGAAGTAACTTGAAATTTCGAGATACTCTGTCACTAAGTCAGAATTTTGACACAATAACCCAAAATTATGACATAACTCACACTTTTGACCTACCTCTGCCTGTTAATTTATTATATTATTTATTTATTTATTTTTTAGTGGCAGTAACAAGCTTCCATACCCGAATTATTCTTCATTTCAGATACAGCAGCGCTACTATTCGACACAACTGCATGTTTGAGCACCTCTAGGGAGGAGCATGACATGGCAGAAATGACCTTTTTATTTGTTCCTTTGTTTTGTGAGTTATGAGCCATCTCTGAGAGGAGGAACTGTGACGATTTTGCTGGACGTGGAGGAGGTTTAGCACTTTACCAAATACGGCAGTGTGGGGCGTGGGACTCAGCCCGCAGACAGATATCGCTGGATAACAGAGGGGATGTGCCGAGGAACTTTAAGCTTTAACATTAATATGAAATAAAACTCCTGGCTTCGAAATCGGTAAGATCCCGCCTCAGAACCATATGTTACTCTAAAAGAGTTTACGTAAAACTTACAAGCTCGTGTTTATCGCGGTCTGTTCTTGGAATACAGCTGATTACAAAGGCAGAGCACCGAGGCTCGGTATGTCCGCTATCTGACATGGAAAACCTCTTAATTACTCAGTCAAACGCTCGTTAAACGCGTCTGTTATACAGAGCATACTCTTAGAAGTAAAGACGCCTCCTCTGGTAGGGTATCTGCATGAAAACGAGCATAGATTTCTTTCATAGCTTTATTATCTTAAGAGATTTAAGAAATCCTGCAATAGCCTATTTGATTTAACGTAACCTGTTATTTGTGAGAAACTTTCTTTGCCCCCGTTTCACACCAGTGTGGGTGGTTCCCTTTAGCTTTCAAGCTGTATATGGCGCTACCCCCTCGACTGGGTTGTGTTAAGAACCAAGGTATGCATGGTATGCGCACTACCAAACCAAAAGCCTAAACCCAAACCTGGTTTCCTGTCAGCAGCAGAGGCCACATAACCTACACCGCACAACCACACCTTTTTATTTTTTTTTTTTCAGTTGTCTCAGTACCGTGCTGCAGCTGCAATATTAACAGTCGTCTCTCTCAGTTTAGATCACCATGCATGGATCAAAGCTTTTTTGGATGTTGATCCCTGTAAAAAAAAAAAAAAGCATCCTAATTCTATATTCTGGACTGATTACCATTGAGTCTGAAAAACTGTTGCTACTGTTGCTTCCTGGATACATGGCGTTAGCCCTTCAGAGCTGCTTCCTGTTTTGTGTGAGTCACTTTTTGTGCAACGGGAAATGTGACACCGAAGTTAATGGCAATTGAAAGGGAACTATGGGGCGCGGGGTGAGCTGGAGTTTATCTTCAAGTGAAATTCACCACACCCCAGAAATGACAGATGTTTCATGCTTTTGCATAAAAAAAAAAAAACATGTAGGGGAAAAGGGTATTTCCTTACTCATCTAATCTGCCCAAACAAACAGAATTAAGAGAAAAAAAAAAAGCAGTGTGCACACAGTGAGCGACTCACGTGCTAAATCTGAAATGAATTTAAAAAAATGTCAGTGAACATGTAATTGTTGATGAATCTGTGTTAACGTGCTAGATTAATGCACAAATGTTGCAGTGCCTATTAATTAGAATGTGCTATTAAAATGTTTAAAAAGTGATTTACGGATCTGGTGCAGTAACACAGTAACCGGGACAGCTTGTGGTCTCATGCTCAATAATATTTGCTATTTTTCTGCACACGGTAAAGGTCAGCAGTTCCACACAGATTTCCATTTGTAATAATGCAGCTCTCCTCTGGATAAATACTGGGCTCCACCTGAGTACTAATCCTCAGAACCTTTTACACAGTGCCCAGTGATTTCTATCAGTACAGTTTTTTCTCATGTCAAAAGCATACAGATTTTCCTTCATCCCCCTCTCATTGACCTGAACTGCCTTGCTGTTTCCTGAGAGAAACACATGTGAAACCTGAGCTTACACTAGATTATTTTTGTTAAAAGTCATTCATCAATCTTTCTCTCTCTCTCATGCTCCCTCCTCGGGATTTTTGAGCCACTAATTCACATGGTTCTTGGCTGGTTTTTACTGAACTGAACTGCCTGCATCTTTGCATGTAAATTACAGAACACTGTTAGTAGATCAACCTGTAACTGTGTAATAATGTGGCATAATAATTTGCCCCACTCAGTAAATCTGTCCTGTGTTCTTTAAAATGAAACACATCTCATGTGTAAAACATATCTCTTACATGATCTGCACTTTGTTTATTTTGTCTATTGTTTTTATGAATGGTCCATCACAATGAATTATGGGACGGCTTTTTTCTTCTCCCCCTTCGTGAAGAATAATCCCGTTGTATCCTACGCTAAAGGAGACAATAAAGGAAGCACTGAACCTCCTTTTCTTAATATTTGGAGGACTGGAACAGATCTCATTATGGCCACTACACTGATACTTCCAGGCCACTTCTGTCAGTTAGCAAGATTCCTAGGAAAAATGTACTTTTGTATAAATACTGTGTAAATACAACCAAACCAACCACCTACAACTGCCATGCTTCGGACAACAGACCAGGATCAAACTCCCTAGAGTTTGAAAGGCACTACGCCCACTTTGGTTTACACTCAAGGACTTTCCAGTTCCTTGAAGATTAAGCAGGCAGACCTCAGCTTCCTGCATACACAGGCCACAGCATGAACACCAGACCTCACAAATTCCTTTAGCTTTGTGCAATTTAAGTTAGAGCTCAGACATGTTAGTCAGGGGTGAGCAACTTTTTAATAATTAGATTAGTAAGTTTGATGTTGCAGGTCACTAGGCTTTGCATTCCCCGTGTACATTTGGCTGTTAGCTTATTTATGAACAGTCCAGTGGTAAAAGTTGGCCAAACTAGTAATAAGCATGGCATTTGATTTTAACAAGAAAGAAGACTGAACTTAAAGGTTAGACTTTGGAAAACTCAGCTACTGGAAAACTGGAAATACCTTAATTGCATATTAACAAGTATTTTGCTTTATTTTATTCTGATTGTCTTTGTTTTTTTCCTGCAGAATATGCCTGCCTACTAAGTAGAGGAGAAGCAGGATCTGACATTCAGTTCAAGACTCATCTTAAATCTTGCAGGACTATTAAAGTCACTTTCACCTCCCAACAAACTGTAACATCCCATCATGCCATTGATTGTGGTCCCTACTTCCCAGTTGCTCTGGGCACGCGTAGCTGCCCTGTTATTTACCTGTGTGGCATTCAGCGTCGCTGCACATGGAGCTTTTCTGCCCAGCGGGGGCATGGCTGACTGGTGCATCTTCTGCTGGGCGTTCAGCTTCGCCTGCACTCTGCTGGTCCTGCTGGTAGAGCTGTTTGGCCTCCAGGCCCGGGTGCCAGTGTCCTGGTCCAACTTCCCCATCACTGTCGCCTGCTACGCTGCCCTTCTCTGCCTTTCAGCATCCATCATCTTCCCAGTCTTCTTCCTTAAAAACCAGCGGACCTCTGGTGAAGTTCGTGACCATCGCATTGTTTCCACAGTCTTCTCCTGCCTGGCAGCAGTTGCCTACATGGGGGAGGTGAGCCTGTCTAAAGCAAGGCCAGGAGAGGTGGCAGGTTACATGGCTACAGCTCCGGGCTTACTGAAAGTGTGCCAGACCTTTTTGGCCTGCGTTATCTTCATCCTGATTAGTAGCCCAGTGACATACGATCATCATCCAGCACTGAAGTGGTGCATGGCAGTGTACTGCATCTGCTTCATCCTCTCAATGGCTGTGGTGGTGCTGTGTGTGGGAGAGTGGACCGGCTGTCTTCCCATCCCATTCTCCAAGTTCCTTTCGGCATACGGGCTCCTGGCGGTTATCATGTATCTGACTGCCACCATCATCTGGCCCGTATTCCAGTTTAACAGCGATTACAGACGCAATGACTCAAAAACAATCGCTGCAGCTGTGCTCACTGCCATCAATTTCCTGCTTTACGTTGCTGACCTAGTCTACAGTGCCAGATTAGTGTTTGTCAGTGGCTGAGATGAAGGAAGATGTACCAAACAATAGCTTTGCAGTGCTGAACCCATGAAATTTAAAAAAAATCTTGAAATCCTACAAAGGAGTCCCAAATTTGAAAAGCCCGTTTTGCCTGTGAGTATGTATTTATTTGAATGTGATCAAATAACTGCCATACAGTATTTAACCTCTAATGTGAAATGATGTGTGCAACACAACTCTGACATCAGCTATCAAAGTGTGAGATTTCACATAATCGTGTAGGGAAAACGTACATTATATTCTGTTAAAGCCAGTAAAGTCAGCACACTGGAGCACAGGGGAGTGACAAAATTTGGCACTTGCATTTCATCACGCTCTAACTGAAAGATTATCATCTTTTTTTTTTGTAATCTTTTGTTAATAACGCTTTAACTTCACATCAGTATCAATATTATAATAACGGCAACAAAGTATTGTGATATTTGTATTAGTTAAAGAAATAAAGCTTTTATCATAAAACAAATATATCTCAGACTTTCTTACTTGGAAAGGAAATGGTATGAATAAGTGAGACTGTCAAAGATGACAGGAAGTTTACAGAAAGAGCATCGATAATTAGTTATTAGTCATAAAAAGTACTTTCAATTCAAATAAGAATATTCATTCTGATATATGAATCACTTGAGAGGAGACCCTGCAGCGCAGAATTGATGAGTCAGGATTTTATGCAAAGTTTGGCATGTGTGCCGCACTGCTGTGTGATTTTTTTTTTTAAGCTGTGAAATTTGTTAATATTTATTGTTTACACATATAGCAGTGTTAAAAGCTATTGGATCAGTTATTTCCAGAAGAAGTTTATCAGTGTTTTGGTGAATAAGTGTGGCAGCTATGTTCATGTCCTTGAAACAAAATCTTGACAGGAACTTTAAAGGATGAAAACCAGGTCCAGGTGGAGGAGCTACCTGAAGAAACAGGAAGGACATTGCAAGCAAACAAAGAAGCAGTTATGGCAATGCCTTACAGAAAGCAGGGCTGACAGAAATACAACAAGAATATGGCCGAATTACACAGAAGCAGAGATCAGACAGTTTAGTTAAGTGTTTAGTACCTTTGGGAAACTTTTGACAGGCACTACAAAAAAGTGCCACTATTTTGATACTGGGAGAGAACTAAAAATTAAACTTATTTAACAAAAAAGGAAGCTCAGAAACAGGCACACTTAAAGTTGGCTTTACAGGCTGTAATGCACCAGAAACATCACAAGAAGAAGTAAAAAATGAAGTAAATGCTGCAAAGAATAATGTCCAAACTGGTGTAAATGTGGTTAAACCTTTAGGGAGACGGACACTTGGAAAAGAGGAATTTACTCATTTTAATATTCATATGTTTGTGTTTATTCATAATAGATTATACTTTATTGTTTTGGCTTTCTAAATCGATGATGTAGTAACAAGGCAAATAAAACCAATAATTAAAAGAAAACTTAAACGCTGACTTAATATTGGACTTGAACTTCTTCTGTCCTTACTTTAATGTTCAGCATGTTTCTGCACTAAACATGTGTCTTCCCTGCAACCAGTTATGTGTATATACTGTACTTTCTACTGAGTTTACACCATGTGGCAAGAGCACAAAAAGAAAAGAATGCAACATTATACACTCAACAAAAATATAAACGCAACACCTTTATTTCTGCTCCAATTTTCCATGAGATGGACTTAAAGATCTAAAATTCATTCCAGATACACAATATTACCATTTCTCTCAAACATTGTTCACAAATCAGTCTAAATGTGTGATAGTGAGCACTTCTGCTTTGCTAAGATAATCCATCCCACCTCACAGGTGTGCCACATCAAGATGCTGATCTGACATCATGAGTAGTGCACAGGTGTACCTTATACTGCCCACAATAAAA
>VVHJ01042248.1:17672-32030 GCA_015107715.1 Tylochromis polylepis | reverse complement strand
ACCCATGGCCACACTCTAAAGGCAGTAACTCTTGTATTTTCATTTCTTCATTTGAATACAATAACACACTTTAGTTTCCAATAACTTTATTGATTGGTTTGGATACATTTAGTTTACTTATGTATTCATACCACTTATTACTTTGATTTTGACTAACCTTTGTCTTCTATTTCTTACCTGCCATCATCCCTGGGAGTTGCTGGACAAAAGATGGTAGCCAGGGTTTGAAACCACTAAATGCAAAGAGGGATAATTGGACCACACCACCACTTCCTGCTGAAGGGGAGAATGTGTGTTTTCTTTAATTTAAAAACAAAGTATTTGTACTTAGTTAAATACTGAGTCTAGGGTTGAGTGGTTTTTGATTTTCTTCTTTGGTGTTTAGTTTATTAACAAACCAGACTATACTGCATTGTTTGTTATTTACAATTGTGTTTGTTTAGTTATCCCTTGTGTGTCACAATGGTCTGATCAGCCATTATATATACCCTTGTGTGTCATTTCATGTTTAGGTTGGTTATGTTTGTTTGGGCAGTCATTTGGGTTGTGATGTTGCAGTTTTTGCCTGAGTTGAGTTTTGTTTATTTGACTTCTTTTATGAGCTCAACATTTATTACTTTTGTAAATATAATTTTTGGGTTAAGTAAATGGCAACCCTATTTTTCAAATAATTCCTGTGACGACTCCTGTTTTCAACTCGGTCCGTCACAGTATGTATCCACAGTCTGTTGCTCCACAACATCCTGGTTATCTCCACACTCACTCAAGATTTTTGTCTAAGCCTCGTGTTTGCAGTCAAACAAAAAGTTTGGTAAGCTGGAGAAACATCAAGCCCTAAAACCTGAAGAAAAGTCACATTTACTGATTAAAATACTCTTTGTCATTAATGTATTAATCATTGTTTATTTTCTATTCATTTATTTGATGCTTTTCTGTATGGTTTTATCTCTACTATCTGTCTGACCTCAGCGAATCAATGGAAATGCTGGTATTTTGGCTTTAACAGCTATAACTGGAGGTGTTTTTCCTCTAAGATAAGCACTAACTAGGCTTCCTGTTAATCTCATAACATTACACACTCTAGACTGCCTGTTGTGAGAAGACAGAGGGTTTCTCACAACAGACCAATAAGATCTTCTTTGTCCTCAGAGGAATTAACTTAACTTAAATTTACAGGGTAGCCACCTGTTCCAGGACCTCTGTGTCATGAGGCTTTGACAAGAAGAGATGAATAACTTGAAGAATAGAATCTGGAATTTATTAAAATGATAATTGAAGGAGGCCATGAGGGAGTGATCTGTCATGCAGTAAATGAATCATAATGCTATGACAGTGATGACATGATGTTTGGTGTTCCACTGTAATTTTTCCTCCTGCCCTTTAGATATCTTTAACACTACTAAGATTAAAATAACCAGGAAACAGTCTAAAAAGTGTGATTGCGTGGTGCTCTCTGAATACAATGACGTATCTTTTCTTGCAGTGTTGGACTAAACCCTTCACTGATTAGGTGTGACCTGTGATCTCATTATACCCTTACAAATGCCCTTGTCCATCTGTCCAGGCAGGATGTAGAGACAGTTTGAAGCTGGAGGTTAGTAAACAATAGGGTCAAACCGGATATACCCACAAGGCTGTAGGTGCCAGTTTGTCAGGTTCTTTCAGCGTGAAATTTATAGCTAGTTAAAAAATAACCTGAATTGTATGTTTTTGTGCTTTTCCAAAACTTTACTCCACACCTGCTTCCACACAAAGTGACTGTTCCCTATGATGAGGAGCTAGGATAGGGAGTTTCCACCTGCTTTATCCAAGATAAACACATTGGGCTCTTAAAGTGGTTAAAGGAATGCAGAAAAGCACCGGCCATGGTGCTGCTGGATTGACCAGGGTCCATCTGGCATCCCTCTACCTGTCAACTCTCATTACCCACAAAACTTTGCAGCAGGCTTAATCCAGCTTCTAACGCTCTGACAGGGTGGGGGTTTGGAGATTTAACTCTTAAACACACACATAAGCTCAAACAAACACTACATCTACAGGCTACTCTACAAAATTGTCCTACCTCCTTGCCCGAGAAAGTTGAAGCTTTGTTTTGAGGAGAGCAAGCAGCAAATGCAAATTGGGAAAAATATATATCAGAAATGTATTTATTCAGGTTTGCTGCATCCATGCTGTATTATGCTACAAAAAAATTAAATAAATTTAACTTTACTACACACCCTGATATCTAAAAAGGAAATTTGCAATAAAATGCAGAATTGAAATTGAAAAATAGTAAATGACCCATAAAACCCCCCATTGTTTATACAAACAGATAAACTGATGAAACTACAGTAAATAAGATGAGAAAACATTAGCTCAAGAATACAATAACCTAAACGGATATAAATCCTTGCAGGATTATCACAGGCTGCAGATTCAATGAGTTTTAAATTGGCTGAGCAAATTAAATTTGTTGAAAGTACCAGTATAGGCTAATTCCAGTCATTTTCCGAAGGAGTCTTGTTCTGTAGACTTGTATATTAACTGGATTACAGACTTACCTTTTTTATTGCTGCGAAATCTGACCGGAGAGGACATGCGCTCCATGCTGCTGGTATTCAAGCTGTCCCTGGATCAGAGGAGGGCAGTGCATGGCTGCAGCACAATGTTGCAGATGCTCTGTGGGCGTGTGCGTCCCTGAATTATACTACTGAGCTCTGGGCGCACCCTGCTCCATGTCTGCTCAGTGTTACCGCTTTTCTGTGGTTATGCAACAGCTTAATACAGCTCAGCGATCATCATCATCAAAATAATGATGATAATGGAATAATTGCACTGCATGAATCTTTAATGTCTTTAAAAACCAAGAATTTGGTGCAAAAGTTTGAATATGTTTTGCATTTTCTCTTAATCCTCAGAGGGTCAAAAGCATACATACAGGATTCAAATATAATATCTGGTTAAATATCACTTAGCAAGCTGCACCTTGGCCAGATGCTTCTAGTAGCTATCAACAAGCTTCTAGCACAGTTCTGGCTGGAAATTTGACCAGTTCATTTAAATTAGTTGGTTTCCTAGCACAGACCCCGATTTTAAGCTTAGTTCACAAATTTTTAGTGGGATTGAGGTTGGTACTTTGGAAAGGCCATCCCAGAAGCTGGATGTAAGCCTACTTTCCAAAATCAGTTTTGATATGCGTTTGGGATCATTGTCCAGGTGGAATACCCAAATATGTTAAACTTTCATTCATCGAGCTGTTTATTTGAGGTAAAGTTGAAGAATTAGGAGGTCCTCCTCCAGCTACCGGTGCTACCACCACCGTGCTTGACAACTCATACAGTGCTCTTAGGTTTGAAAGCCTCACCTTTACTCCTCCAAACATAACTCTTTGCATTGTGACAAAATAGCTCAAACTTTGACTTGTCTGGCCATCAAACCTTTCTCCAGAAGGCATTTGGCTTGTCATTTGAACAAACGACCTATGAATCTGCATTTGTTTAAAAATGGCTCCAGAGACCTTCCCAACTTGTGTTAATCTACAGTACTGCTTCACTGAGATCCTTGGACATTCCCATTGTTCTGAGTATTGGTCAGTTTAAGCCTGTATATATAACTCTGAACCATGGATTATAGAAGATACTATTGAAATTCTGATTTGTGACCCAATGTTTTTTAAGTCATCAAAAATCTATGCTGTACAATCATTCCACACTGCAAAATGAAAGTTCAAGGAAACCATCAAAAGCTCAAAATTACCATGACATTTATGCCCATGATGAGTTGTTGTAAACATCTGATCACAATGTGTTGATTTTACACAAAAAATATGTTTTGAGCATTTAAGACTGGCAATCCAAGCTTGAGGTGGCACAAGATACAAGTTATTTCTATTCATTGGAGAAACCTATCGTAGCAGTAGATAATATGATAATTAAAGATCTGGCAAAAGTAGTGTGTAAGATTTCCAGCATTTCTATCGAGAAGAGTGGAGTTTATCAAAGTAGTAAGTGTGTGGATTTTCTACTAGTTGTTTTGTAAGTATGCTCCCTGGAGTACCAAAGTCCACAATCACATGTGGGCCAGCCCAGTTTTAATACTTAAAGTCCATAAAAGGCTCTTCGTTTAATCTTTGTGAAGCTAAAAGAACTTGACATAAGCAAGGTTAGCTCTTTATGTTGAAAGCAATTCGGCTTTCTTAGCCATCCGTGCTTATCGAGTCATATTTTTGCAATAATGGATATACACTTGAGAGTTTGAGCTGCTGTAATTTTTATGTTTTCATATTACTGTATTTAGGTACATTTAGTCAAGGTTAGCCAGTTTAACTAAGCTAGCTTAATGGCCTTTTTTGTGTAAGAAAAGTATGTTAAACATTTTGGTAAGTGTGTACACATTCATGTCGTTATATAGTAAAGTAGTCACATTTAGAGAACAAATAAATCAGTAAACAAACAGGAAAAAGATTGGATTTAAGTTTCTGCTAATATGAGGCTATAATCTTGTGTTTGTTCAGCTTTTTCTTCCAGATGGTTAAAGAGTCTTCATGATATGCTATTTCTGGACTAAACTTCTTAATGGTAACACTGAACATCATTGAGCGGCTTTATTTTTCAAATATTGCTGGTTAATTTACAGATGGAACCTTATTGGCTACAGAAATGTTTTTGTCCAAAGAGAGGCACCACTCAAGCCTGCAGGTAGTGAATTTATATTAGCTAGGTCATGGGATTATGCCACAATTTATTCAAGTTTATTGATAAGAGACGTAATGTGAAGAATTTGGTGGTAGTACTGCTAAATTTCAAATCAATTTAAGATCAGAGTGAGAAGAAAGGTGATTTTGAACATGGAATGGTTGGTACTGACAGATGGGATGAGCCGAGCATTTCAGAAACTGATTATCTAAATGGGATTTTCCTACACAACCATGTCTGGGGTTTACTGAGAATTGTCAGAAAAAAAAGAAAATATCCAGTGAGCAGCAGATCTGTGAGAGAAAAGGCCTCGTTGATGCCAGAGGTCAGAGAATGGCTAGACTGGTTTAAGCAGATAGAAAGGCAACGGGTAACTCAAATAGCCACTTGTTAAATCCAAGGTATGCAGAAGAGCCTCTCTGAATGCACACCATGTTGAACCTGTAATTGGAAGACCACAGCTAAGAACAGGAAACAGACTACAGTTTGCACAGGCTCATCACATTTAAACAAAAGATTTTAAAAAACAAAACAAAAATGTGCCCGATTTCTGCTGCAATATTTGAATTGCAAGGTCATAATGCGCCTCCTCGGTGAGGTGTTCCAGGCATGTCCCACCGGGAGGAGGCCCCGGGGCAGACCCAGGACACGTTGGAGAGATTATCTCTCTCGGCTGGCCTGGGAACACCTTGGTGTTCCCCTGGACAAGGTGGCTGGGGAGAGGGAGGTCTGGGCTTCTCTGCTTAGGCTGCTGCCCCCACGACCCGGCCCCGGATAAGCGGAAGAAGATGGATGGATGGAACATGAAAGCACGAATACATGCATCCTTGTATCAATGGTGATACAAGGATGCATGTATTCATGGTGCAGGGGATACTTTAAGCCCCAACTGAGCATCATTTAAATACCACAGCCTACCTCAGTACAGCTGCTGACCATTCCCATCCCTTTAGGGTTTTTATATTGCAGACGTTTTACCCTACAATATAAAGTGTCTTGAGGTGACTGAAATATAAAAAAAAAAAAAAAATAGACTGATATTGAATTATGACCACAGTGCACCACTTCCAGCAGAATGAGATTATTTGAACTTTGGGACAAATGATAAACTGGTTTCTTGAACATGTCAATGAGTTCTCTGTACTCAAATGGCCTCCACAGTCACCAGATCCCAGTCTATTACACCACTTTTGGGATGCAGTGGAATGAGAGATTCACATCATGGATACGCAACTGACAAATCTGCAGCAACTGTGTGATGAGTGGATCTGGGGAATGTTTCCAGAATCTCTGCCATGAAGAACTAAGGCAATTTTGAAGGCAAAAGAGTGTACCTAATAAAGTCAGTGTAAACGGTGCATCATAACAAAAATATGTATGCAATCCTTTAAGAAGAACAGTGCCGATAATTGCTGGCCAATTTGTCGCAAATAATTAAAGGCGGCATTTTAAATTAATAAATAATTTTATATTGAATTTTATGTAATGTTTGGTAAATAAATTATTGCTCCACAGTAGTTTAAACTTATGACTCTCTTTATTTTGTTAATTATAGTTTAGTAGCAGTAATAGTTTTAATGTTCACAGCTCAGTGGGTTGGAATCTGTTTGACACTTTTCCGCAGCAAATACATAAGGCATTTTGTTAAATAATGAAGTATAGCTTAAAGTATAAAGTGACATGTGTTCCACAGCTTCTTGGTAAAAAAACTCGAGCCCACATGATAAACAACCAGATTTAGCTTATGTTGTTGGCCAGTAGGTAAAGACCAACTGCAGTACACACACTAACCCCCCTAAAAAAACAAAAAACAAACAAGCAAACAAAAACACGAGCCAATGGAAATAGTTGATTTAAATTTGGATATTTGCTATGCTCAGTATCAGCTGGGCTCTAGCTGCAATTGCAAATACTGGTTCAGTGGAGTATGAGACCAATGTAAGCTACATACAAATCTTTACTGCTTCGCATGTTGAATATCTTGCATGATTCTGCATTTACATATTCCTCTCATAAATGCAGTTTCATGACTAATTTAGTTTGAAAAGACACAAATGTCTCCACAAACTCTTATTCCTTTAACACTGGGCTTTGTAGATGTGTCCTGTTTCGGCCATCAATCAAAGAAATGAGCCATCCTCTGTAGATGTGTCCCACAATGCTTTGTATGTCCTCCTGGGCCCGTTTAACTGCTCTGGTACTGGTCGTGACTGCTCATGCTGGGCTCCTAGTTGTTCTGCAGGGTTACTGTGTTCATAGGTTTCAGAGCCATTATTGCATGAGTCTGTGCTTATCGACCTGCAGAGTGACTGGTTTCTACCCTCTGACTCAGTCCTCACATTAAGGTCAGCCTGAGCGTTTTGCTCATGGTTTGTGTGGCTCTCAAGTTTGCCATTTTGGTCTTTGTTTTCAGTAAGCCGATTCGGCTCAGTGTGGTTATTTGTGTTTTCAGGGCACTGGTGGTTATTAGTCTGCCAAAAAGCTTTGCAGACCTGCTCTAACTCAGAGAGCAGAGGCAGACCAATGTCCAGGTGCATCAGCAGGTTCTCCAGCCACTCCTCCAGCTTAAAAAAGGACGGACTGAAAGGCAAAAGTTGCATTGATGAGAAGTTTTAAGATGCTGCCACATATTGTCAGAGGTCATGAGCATAAATGTCATGGTAATTTTGGGCTTTTAATCATTTCTTTTTGTTTCCAGGGTATAATGATTGTACAGCATACATCTTTAATGACATTAAAAAAATAGTTTGAAAGTAAGTTAAATAAGTAGCTCAAACAGGGTCAAAAGTATACATACAGGCTCAAATATATCCATACACCGAACTAATGTTTGGTTAAATAGTCCTTAACAAGTTGAACCTCGAGGTAACGTTTTTGTTACTCATCAACAAGCTTCTGGCTGGATATTTGACCACTCGTCTTGGCAGAATTGGTAGAGTTGATTGAGATTGGTTGAAGCATAGTCTAAACATTTTCAACTGGGTTGAGGTTGGGACTTTGGGAAGGCCACAATTTGCAATGTACCCGTACTATTGGCAGCAAAACAGCCCCAGAGCATGATGCTACCACTGCTATGTTTGACAGCTGGTACAGGGTTCCCAGGTTTGAAAACCTCACCTTTACTCCTCCAAACATAACTCTTAGCGTTGTGGTCAGAACTCTCTTTGTCTTGTCTGACCATAAAACTTTTCTCCAGAAGGAGTTTGGCTTGTCCATGTGGGCAAATTTCAGTAGACCTTGAAGGTGTCTATTTTGGAGCAAGGGCTCCTTTCTTGGTCGACATCATCTCAGTCCACGGTGATGTAGAACTGGCTTCACTGTCCACAGTGATGGTGTTTTTCCAACAGTTTCCAATTCATGGCAGGCTTGAGTCTTGGTAGTCCCTGGGTTGTTCTTGAACATTGTAACCAATTTCCTCTCATGTGAAGGTGACAGTTTGGGTCTTCTTCCAAACTTTGGCAAACTGGTGACACATGTGACTAACTTGTACTAACGTACAGCTGTTTGAACCGAGAATTGTGGAATCTACAGTAGTTGGTTTCAAGAGACCTTCCCAACTACTGTGAATCTACAATTTTCCTTCTTAGAGCTTTGATCTTTTCCATTGTTTAGAGTATTGATCAATCCTATGAGTGCTGCCAAACTAATCGTTTTTATGCTGTTAAAGAGAAACTAACAGTTGTAGTCAATCATGTTTGCTCATGAGACGTTAATAGAGCTGTGCTTTGTCAAGTTAAAAGACACTGTAGAGCCTTCTTAACACTTATTAAAAGATTTATGCGAGTATGTATACATTTCAACTTGTATGTATACTTCTGACCCTGCGTGAATAGATTCTTGTTTTTTAAAGACATTAAAGATGTGTGCTGTAGGATAATCTCACCTTGGAAAAAAAAGTTCAGAGAATTTAATAAAAGCCCAAAAATTATGACATTCATGCCCATGGTGAGTTGATGTAAACTTTTCGCCACTGGTAGGCTATTCGGCAGCTAGTTTATTTGCTGAATTACTCAGTAAAGTATTCACTGTTTGGGTAGCAAATAGAGCATTAGAAAAATGGTTATTATTTCAGTATGTATTGGTGAAAATAAATAAAAATGCAATACTTTGCTTATTAGCTTATAATTGTCAACAACAGAAACAAAATGGACATACTTTGCACCACGAGTAAATTAGATGGAGACAATCTTACCGTTTATCAGCGTCCATGTCACAGCAAAGAACAGCCAGTGGCATGAAGGCAGAGGGGCACTGTGGAGGGTGGTACTGCTGCAGGAAACCTGGCACATTCAGCCCAAAGTCATTTCTTCTCGGAAGGTAGTCAGGATCGGCACTCACCCTTCCTATAATCTTAAGACAGAGAGATACTCAGCATTAAAACTGTTAAAATTTTTAGAAGTTTAATGCTTGACATTTTCAGCTGTCCAGATTTTCTTACTTCGCATGTCATGATGCCAAAGGAAAAGATGTCTACCCGTTCATCATAGGTTTTCCCTGGGAGGAAAATGTGAAGAAGAATTCCTTAGCCTGTCCTGGATATTCAGTGGTTCTGCATTCAGTATGTGGATCTGATACTTATCCTTGGGCCAGCATTTAAATCTCTTCACTGTTTAATATTGAAGATAGCAGGATTTATAAATCCTAAATGAATTTAATAAATGTCCCGTGATTCCCATTTTCCTTTCCTCACAATCAGAAATTATGCACCCATGTATTTTTTTTAAAATCTGCACCCACCAATACAAAAACTTTATTTCAAACTACATTACAAAAGACGTGAAGGTTTTGGAGCTTGATTCAAAAACTGATTGCCCCTCATTATAAGTAGTAGTGTCATAGCTTGTGTACTCACCGTGGATCATCTCAGGCGCCATCCAGTAGGGGTTTCCTACCACAGTGTACCGCTTTCTGCGGTCATGCTTGCGGAGTTCTGACAGCGTCCCCTTTGTAGGACGTTCAAGCGAAGACGTTCTGCTCTGGTTTCTCTCCTCCATTACCAACCTGGCTAGTCCAAAATCTGCCACCACCACAGTCTGGTTCTACACAACCAAAGAGGGGTAAAGAAATAATAACAATCAGCTGTGAAGTCTTTATTTATTTGAAAGTGGTATGTATAATGAAATTTAATAAGTAAAATTCATTAAGATTCAAGAACTGTAGATCTCCTTTCGTCTTTGGCAGAATAATAAGAACAAATCTTGGAATTGGATTAGAAACGTATCTGGACCAAAGTTTAACTTGTTTTGTTAATATAATTTCACATTTAAATATAGTAACATATTCATGTAACAATGCAATTTTTGGAGTGGGGCTATATAATGGAAGATATTGTCATTTTTAACATGTGTGATAAAACATCTCCTTACCTCTCTGACCAGGCAGTTGTATGAGTTTAGATCTCGGTGGATAACATTCATGGAGTGTAGATAAGCCTGTGAAGAGAGATGATATATATATTTGACAAGGTTTTTACAAAAACAACTTCATAATTTTGCAATACAAGTTTTTTATTCTTAGAGGATTGGCTTGAAAAACTTACCATTCCAGCTGCAATGTCTTTAGCATAACCAACTCTAATTTTCCAGGGAAAATCTTTGTCCTACAACAAAAAGATTATGACCACCATGTTGTGTTTGTGTATGCTGATGGTTCTCATGAAAAAAACAAAAGCTTAGTTTAACCTACCATTTTTGTGATAGTCTCTCGAAGAGTTCCTCCCTGGATGTATTCAGAGACAAAATGTATTCGCTTGTCCTTATAAAACAGCCCAATGAACTTGAGAACATTGGGATGGTCCAGACAGCGCATCACCTTTACCTGTACAAATTGAGAGGGATGCTGGTTAAACATGTCATGTTCTCTTCAGACACGTGACCTTTTCTGTGCTCATGACCACTTACCTCCTTTAAAAAAGTCTTCTGCGTCTCTTCATCGAAGCGTATCAACTCTTTCATCACCATGACCTCCCCAGTTTCCTGATGTGTTACCTTGAGAGAGAGAGATAAGTTCGTCACAGTGCTGCTGATTAATGTTACAGGTTACAATGTTACAACTGAAAGGGAGTTGCAGTCAGGCAACAAAATGATGGAAAAAGCAAGGCACCTTGACAGCCTGTCCAAAGCAACCCTTGCCCAGCACTTCTCCGTGGATGAGGTCTGAAGGTCTGAAGATGCGGTGTGTCCGGTCTCCCGGATCTACTCGAAGAGACTCTGAGCGGACCATTTCTTTCTTTTGAGATAAAAGCGACAGCATTCCAGGAGACAGGGGGCACTTATCTATACTGTAGCTGCGCCTGAGAAAGAAACAAAGACTTAGAAAGGGGAGAGTATTGAGTTAAGGCAAGCTTGTCAGCTGACATCACTTACGAAATGTTTCTGGATCGGATTCCTGGAGTCCCTTGGTGCTGAGATGGTGAGATTCTCATCCTAATTTGTTCATTTTGCTCATCTGGTTCTTCTCTGGGACTTGGCTCTTCCTCCAGACTTGGGAGTTTCTGGGTTGAAGCTAGTTTGTTGCGGACAGGGGGTTCAGGACGGGAGATGTTATCCGAGGGAGTGTCCGAGTGAAAGAGATCATGAGGTGCCTGTGGGTTGTGCTCAATGGTCAGCTGCAGTGGTCTGCTTGTGTCCTGGATTACACGGTTTATCTAGTGGAAAGGACATTTAATTTAACATTATGATCATGTTGATCATCTTCTCTTTTAAACTTGTGATGTTATAACTGAAGCAGTGGGTAGTTTGAGGCCTACCTCCTCTGGAGAAATATTGCGCACTGGGATGCCGTTGACCTCCAGTATTTGATCACCAGTGTGGACAGAGGACAGCAGGTCAGGGCTGAGGACTGATGAATCCAGCCTGAACAGAATGACAGTGATTGAATAGGTGGGCGAAACGTGAGGAAGGGTCAGAATTGTTAATGGCTAAATTCAGAGACTCACTCTGTCACAGTGACAAGAGGATTTTTGCCTTGGCTGAAATCAGTGACTACACTCAGGCCTCGCTGTCCGACTGTATGTGGAGGGAAAGAGACCAGCGCCACCATATGTGGTCTCTTGGTAACTGGAGAAGTTGGCTCAACGTCCAATACAGCACCCTGACAGTAGCAGTGACCACTGCAGAGGCAAATCAAAAGATAGCATGTCAGAATACTATAGTCACTTGAGAAAAGAAAAAAAAAAGGTTTACTTGGTGTACTCAGTTTCCTGTGAAAAACTAAGTACACCTTTATTGCTTCAAAAAGAATTAAGATGGTAAGCATCAGGTCCTGCTAATCAAATGCACTTGATTAATCAAGCGTGTGGGAACCTTCATAAAAGCAGAAATTTTGGCAGTTTGCACATCTGGAGCATTCAGTGCTACAATCTTCCCAAGAATGCACATCCTAACAAATTCACCACAGGGTCAGACCGTGCAATGCTCAGTGAAATTGTAAAAAACCCAAGAGCTACATCTCAGAATCCACAGGCCTCAGTATGTTAAAGGTTAAACTTCATAAAAGTACAGTTAAAAAAAACAAAACAAAAAACGAACAAGTATGGCTTGTTTGGAAGGGTTGACAGGAGGAAGAAGATGGTAGGACTGCTTAGGTTGGCAAAGTGGCATTTGAACAGACCTAAAAGACTTCTGATTTAGCATCCTTTGGCCATAATGCACAGACAATGTTTGCCAAAACCAAAAACAGAATATCAACACAAATGCTTCAAAACAGCTGTCAAGCATGGTGGTGGAGTGGTGATGATTTGGGCTTATTTAGCAGCCACAGGACCTGGTCACCTGACAGTCATTGAGTTGACCATAAACTTAAGCTTGGCCGAAATTGGGACAGGACAACGATTTCAAGCACTGCAGAAAATCTACAACAGAATGGCTGAAAAAGAAAAGACCCAAGGTGTCCAATAAAAGTCCAGATCTTATTCTGATAGAAATTCTATGGTGGGACCTTAAGAGAACTGTGCATTAACAAATCCCTGCAAACCTCAATTAACTGAAGCAATTTTGCAAAGAAGAATTTGCCAAAATAATGTGAGAGACTGATGAAATCATACAATCAACTGCTGCTTAAAGTGGTTCTACAAGCTACTGAATCTTGGGATGTACTTAGTTTTTCCATAGGACTGCTCAGAGTCCTTAACCTTTAACATAACTGTAAATCTGTCAGAAAGAGGTTGTTTCTATTTCTCTCATTCATCTTCAGCTTACAGAAGACTTCTTTACATTTTTCCTTTCAGAGTTTTACTTACCAGTAGAGCTTGGAGCGTTCGATAAGCGTGTAGGTGTCTCCATCTCCAATGACCATATTACAGCTCATGCAAGTGAAGCATTCAGGATGATACTTTTGCTCTCCAGCAACCTGTTTATATGCAGGGCAGTAGTGTATGAAAAACATAATACAGTGTTTTACCAGAACGCATTTATTTGGGCCACTCTGAACTCTGAAACACTCGAGCAGTTTCTGTTCATTCTTGCATAAAGGATGTTTTCAGAGGATATCCTCTAGCTTAGAGTCAAAAGAGAAAAATAAATGCTTTCATATCAGGAGGAAACCAAAAATCGGGAAGGCTTTGAATTTATGAATAATTGGTGAAGCATGCAGAGATTTGGAATTCCATATTCCGTTTCTGAATATTATATAAAACTCTTTTTTAACTTGTTAGTCTGAACAGCAGTAAGCTTTGAATGATCAATAAAAGGGGTTATTTTTAAACTAGTCGAATCAATTTGTTGGTGACAGAGTTCAGACTGATTTGGACTAAGTGAGCCAGACAACAGAGAAGGCAGCCAGTCAGGCTTTCATCTTATGAACTTAGAAGTGCGTGGATGCTAAAGTTTTGGAGCCAAGATTATTAAAAAAGAAGTTTGGTGAGGAACTTGTGAATTATTTGTGTGTCAGAGCGATAGTGTCATCAGATTAATGAAAAATGATTAAACTGAGAACTAATTTTAGAGTTAGACAGAATTTTTTAATATTTTGATGTTACCATGATGAGTCCTGTTGCAATGGTCTCCTTGCAACCGTGGCAGTGTCCTCCATAACGGGACCAGTAGTGCTTTTTACAATACAGCTGCCCCTCTCTTTCATAGTACCAGTGATACAGAATACAACCACATTCACAACACCTGCAGACACAAGAGGGAAAGGGGAGAAATATGGTGTAACAGAGTGAGAAAGTATAACAAAGACCTGAGCAAAAAAAACAAACACAAAAACCAACAGATTTAGAGACGCTGACAAAGTAACATGAGCCTAATCACGGATGGAAGACGTGAGACTTGAAATCCTCAAAGAGTATCACATTTCAAGGCCAGTGAGACAACAGATTACTGCCTTCCGTTTAGCTCCTTTTCATGAACGCAGTATACGATTCCACTCATACGCTACTCGTTTCTTCTCTTGTGTCGGTTAACAATATAGTCTGGTCACAAAGACCATCAAGTTGCGGCACACACCCAAAGGAAATACACTTATCTTTACTTTTATGCTGACATCACCATGACATTCAGTCCCGGGTGACATCAATATTGGTTTTTACATAAAAGGACTACTCATGCAAGGAGACTAGGCAAGTCATACGTTTTCACAAAAACAATGCAACTTAATGTTGGTTCCCCATAGAGAGACACCCACTCAAGATTGCACAACAGTCATTTAAAAAAAAAAAAAAAAAAAAAAAATAGAAAGCAAC
>VVHJ01042248.1:4767-15587 GCA_015107715.1 Tylochromis polylepis | reverse complement strand
TGTGTTTTGCTGTAGCTTTCCTGCAAACAGTCCTTTTAGTAAACAATCAAGTTAGTAACTTCAGACTAGCAGTGGTATGCCATGTCTGCATACACATGTTTTTAAATTGTCCAGGCAAATCTGCACTGCAGACTGAAAAGCAGAAACAGGTATAGGTATATGGAGGAGACTCTTCTCTCACAAAACTGATACTGTCATAGATTTATGTAACTTTCTGTTAAAGTTTCTCTTTAATTTGCATCCTCGGTTGTTTTTCTCATGCCCGCTCATGCCTGAGTTAGTCATTGCATCTCTGTAAGCTGCATAATGAACAAATTAATCAGCAAAACCTTGTGTGAGCATTGCTCATAATAAATGTGTTTACCAGGCTTTAGTGTTGTAAAACTTCCAGGCACCATGACACACAGCACTACAAAACTATATCCAGTTGTTCTTGTCCTCCTTCTTTTTTAGACCAAAGAAACTAGTTTTGTGTTAAATGTTGCTTCTTTTGTGATATTTCATGTAAAAAAATAAAATAAAATAAAATAAAAAATAAGGCAAATACTTACATGAGCTGGGAGTGGAATAATTTTTTTCTAACAACACTATAGAGAGTGCTGTTAAAGGTTTAGACTTTGGAGTTGCTTCTCTGTCTCTGCTAAGGAAATAAATTAAGTATGATTATGCCATCCTAGGGTAGCATGGTGGAGGGTATCTGGTTTCAGCATGCTCGTCAGCAGGGACCTTCTATGGAGTTTGCATGCTCTCCCTGCGTCTGCATGGATTCTTTCCAGGTATTCTGGTTTCCTTCTACAGTTCAAAGTCACACATGCTTGGTTAGGTTGTGATTCCAAACTGGCTGAATGTGAATGTGTGGTGTGGTCTCTAGCTCAGCTGTAGAGGGGAGAGGTGGAGCTGCTTCAGAGAGCAGTACCAAGAGAGGTGAGTGACACACCTGCTGTGTATGAGCTAATCACTGCTGGGAGACGCTGTGCCGTAATTGGCAAAGGCACTGTGTGGACTGGTTGGGAGAAACTGGAGAAGAACACTATAAAGAAGAACATCCACTGAGCCTGGCTCAACAGCAGGGCACTGGAAAAATAAATTGGTGTGTGAACTGAAGAAGCTGTGTTGACTTTCTGTGATGAGGGAGACTCACAAGTGACTAAGCCTTGTGCCACAGAATACGAGCACTCCAATAGACCGGTAACTTGTCCAGGGTGTACCTGGCTTCTTGTCCTGTGAGATAGGCTACATCCCTGCTGTGGGTCTCAATTGTATAAGTGGTTAAGAAAATGATTCATGGATGGCCAGTGCTTACTCCTGCCCTAAGACACCAATAGATGTTCCCTAATTCTAGTCGCATTTTGAACCATACTTTTAGGATACCTATTACTTTTTAAACTAAACTGATACAATTGCCCCTTTGCCTGAAACAACAGTGTCATTTTAAGGTCTTACTGGTAATTGAAAAGCAGCCTAATGCACCTTTAAAGTGTCCTTGAATCCATTTCTAACCCAAACAAACAGCAGACACTTGGCTCTATATGCACACTGTTCCTACTCAGGTTAGAGTGCAGTAGGATGCCAAAATGCCTATATAGCCCCTTTCATTTGACTTTCAGGCCCAATCAGTTATGTAACCAACATCACTCGAAACCCTGCTCTATAGCCCACAACAATGACTGTCTGCACTAACAATTGCTGTTCTGACTGAGTTTGACCTGCATTTAATGCTTGACCTGCAGACTTTTAAAATAACTTGTCAAGTCTGCAGAGTTATCACATGGGCACCTTATCACTAACTGATGTTGACTCAGCAGTAACCAATCTTTATTAGCGCCCAAACATTCACTACAACCCTTCATAATAGTCATAATTTTTTTTTAAAGTTTGTACAGCATCAACAACTAATTGTTCACTCTTCATATGAGTCACCAAGTACACAAAGCCTCACTGCTGTTCTGCATTTTTTTTTATACTCCCCTAAGCCACAGCTGTCTGTTTCCTTTCTCAATACAGCCTACCTTGTGGTTGAACCCACCACAGTTCAATATGCTAAAAAACCAACATCTACTTCTAGATGTTGAGCTTCCTCCTCTTGCCAAGTGGTTAAACCCCTCCTTGTTGTTTCATTATAGGTTTTTTTTTTGTACGTGCTAAATTACTCCAGTAGCTATAAAATAATGACACAAAGAAGTCATCGTTGGTCATCTCTTTACTTCGGAGAGCATTGTCAGAGAGTTTACAAAAGTGCATAATTTTCTTCATAGGCCACATAAAAAAAAGAAACACAGATGTTAAAAAAACGCTTTGAGCTCGAGATGCACATGAGCTCAAATGCAAGACGAGATTCACTCACCCCTCTTTTGACCCACTGACATCACAGACTGCACTGTGATTCAGCACACATTCAAGGACAATGTAGAAAACAAAGCACTTATACTCATCATAGTAGTACACGGGTTTAAAAACTGTAAAAACACACACACACACACACAGAATGACTAACTCAAATATTTTAGTACTGTAATAATGCACTTGACTTTGTAAAATGAGGCTAAATAGAGTTCTCAACATAATTTAAAAAGTCTAGTAAACGTGAGCAGTTTCCCCAACAGTGTTAAAGGAGGTTCATGAACAGAAGGAAAACAGTAATCGGTACTCCTCGGATGTCACGTACTCTAGTCACATTACCTCACATTTAGCTTGAATGCTTACCTCAACAGCAAATGTAAAAGCTAAAACTAAGCCCCTTCAGAAAGTCGGGACAAATACACCCTCCTAACAATGAAAATATATGCACGCTAACCAAAATTTTACATTTATACCATTTAGTGTGATGTGGCTATAAAACAGTGCCTTTAAGTTGTGAAATGAGTGGAAGAATCTCACAGGTGGGCCTCAAGTGGTATCAGTGAGGATCCTCAGGCTCCATTACTGATACTACTGAGGCCTGAGTACAGCTAACATGGCCAGAGGCTGCTTTTTCAAGGATCAAAAGACTACCACTACTGCATAAAATACTGCCTTCATCTTTTCCTGTGACAGCAGCTGTTTGTCTCTGTGTCTGTACACACTACTTGTTTGTCCTCTGATGTAAAACATGCTAACAGTGAATTATCTGCTCAGCCATTCACTCTGCAGACCTAGCCCAGTTTAACTGGGTAAAAGTGTTGCCCTATGTTGTGTCAGCATGCAGACAGGTCTGAAGGATCTGCCCTGAGGGAGTCCTTGGTGTCAGTCTTAACCCAGAGGATTTGTGGCAATACTTGCATAAGAACACAAATGATAATCAATGCAGCAAAGATAGACAAAAAGGGATGAAAAGAAATGCTGATTCCTCACTGTAGTGGTTCTCAACCCGATCATCAGGAATTTCACCTAACCGTGTAATTTTTTTGAAACTTTCTTGACAAATGGACATTTCCTAATTTGACCAAAATAAAATGACTTAATCATCCAAAAAAGAAAAAAAAGTATTTAACAAAGGGAAACATCAGTCTTCACCTGGTGGTGAATCCGATCAGGTTGAGAACCATTGCAACCTTGTATAAAACCTAAGCAAATGAAAGTGGGATGTGCTGAAGCTTTAGCTTCTGTGGCAGGTAAGACATTTACAGTGTGGGATCATGCAATAGCACCACTGTTGTTTTAATGAGGTCACTTCCTGTCTGTTGGTCTTTCTCACTTCCTCCTACGGCCAGCTCCTAAAAAGCGGAACAAAGGCAGTATTATTCTTCACTTTACATGCAGCATGCAGATTCTTTAAATGAGACTTCCACTGTTCATCCAGACCAACATAAAATCACAACTGTTAAGTCCCACCTTATACTATTGAGACAGTTTGGCTCAGAATAGCTTCCAGGACATATTTCCTCAGTTTGCAGGGTCAAATGTTCATTTCCTACACAGCCACAGAGCTCCTGTATTTGTCGGTGTTAAACCTTGTTGCCAATTTTGAACATGTCCCTTCTGTAGAAGCCATTTTTGGACCAGAGTAAACTCACAGACAAGTGGGGCAATTTACACTAGAAGCTACTTCCTATTTTTTTTAATGAATTTCAAGTGTATGGACATTATTTTTAAAGGAAATAGTAACTTTTTCATATTAACAAATATTTTCCATCATATAACTTATTTTGGCTTGAGTAATTAAGTGTTTGGGTTGTCTGCACATATCTGTGTGAGCCTATCCCATTAGATTATAGCCACTATTGCCTCACAAAAAACATGACATGACTTTTCTTAAACCCTTAAAATGTATTACTAGACGGGGAGTTTGATCTCCCATTTGGTTGAGTCTTTAGCTAGTTTGTAGTCCAGAGCTGGTTTGTAGTTATGTTTGTATTCATGTTACATAGTTGTTTGTTTGGAGCAACAGCCACATGAAACCTTATCATACCTACAACAATGTGGTCTCATTGTAGCTTTACTGTGATTCTGGAGAGACCAAGTTGTAAACTACAACTTGATTGGTTCGCAGAGACAAACACCTGCGAAGCAAAAATTTTATTTTTAACTAAAAAGAATAATTCTGGTCAGAGTTCAGTGTCGGGTGAAGCAGGTGAAGACGTTGTCCTTGTCCTTCCTCACATGTAGCACATGGCAGGAGGTCGTCAGCTTCAGATTTCTTTAAAATAATTCGCTGGAAGATGTTCAGTTTGCTTTAGATTAGGTTGCTGCCTGGACAGAGCATGTAGGAGCGACACACAGGCTAACCACTTAGCTGTGGATTCAGGGCTATTCTCACATCAACACAAATTGTTGCAATTGGATATCAAAGGACTTGGTACTGGGGAGCTGGCAGGCTAAAGACCATTTAATATCTGGTCTGGTATGCGTGTGAAAAGAATTACAATGTATACTGGGAGGTGTGGTAATGTTTACATCTGTTTTTTTTTAAAATTTTCTTTCAAGCTGCAACACATGAAGAAGAAGATATCATTGTTATGAGTCCTGAAATTAATATAGATCACACTACTATACTACTACTATATGACCCAAAATCTGTCTGTCCATATGTTTGCTTCTTTGTCCGCAAACTCCTGCTAGACCATCAGGAGTTGAACAACTAAACATGACACAGATACATTTTAGGCTCAGGAAGGTCTTTATCTATGTCGGATATTACAATGTCATCATGTTGCCTAGCAACCACCTATTAAAGGGCTAAGATGATCCCTTTTTAGCATTTATGCAAGTCATAAAACCTTATAAAAACTTTGTATTATTATTATTTGTCAACAGTATTATCTAATTTATATCCACAGAAGTCTAATTATGCATGATATGATGTTGTCACGTTGCTTGGCAACCAAAAGGTCTAAAATAACCTGTTTTTAGCCTTTATGGTCCTGAAGCACCTTATGAAAACACTCTAATGTTTTAATTTCACAACAGTAACGTTTGATTTATATCCACCAAAACTGAATTATACATGCTTAGTAACTACCTAGCAACAAGCTAAAATGTCGGCATGCAATCAACATCTAAAACAGCTATTTTTTCATTTTTCTCAATGTAATTCAGGATGTCAGTTTACAAACAGCACAGGCTAAATATTGCATTGCATGGGAAATGCGGTGATCAAGACTGTTATGATATGTCTATGACTTTTACCTCTGTAGCCCCTGGGTCCAAGTAAACCCTGCATGGCTGCATATTTGGCTGCCTTCTGTGCTTTGGCTGAAAGTCATGAAAGTAAAACAAACAAACAAACACAAACAAGAAAACAATTTTAGATACTTAGTCGTCAGTAGATATTAAAAAAGCATGCTCGTTACATTCAGAATTATTCTTCTGTTTCATTTAATATATTTCACTAACAAGGTAAGCAGTAGGAAATAATAGTAATATGTTCATCCAATCTGTGTATCTGTGTGTTAATGCTAGACCAGTGTTGTTAATTTGGGCATGCTTATTCCAGAGGACACAGTGCGTTTTCTTACATTTTTGTCCAGCCCCTGCATACCCTAGAGAACAATAACAGGAAAGATAAAGTCATAATAAACAACTGATACCTTACAATGGATTTTTAAAAAATCTCAGAATAGCACTGGGATAAAAGCATTTTCTGTTTCCTGTTATTCTCAGATTATTTGTTTATTGTATGATTTTACTTAAATGAGTATTCTGAATATTAAAAAGAGAACATATGTGATCAAATCTGTCTTACCTGGATAACTTCCTATACCCAGCCCACCATATCCAGGACCAGCAGCACTTCCTGGAAGAATAAAAACATTACAGCTTTCAAAGCACTTCTTATCTGAAGAATGTGCCATGTTTACTGTGCAGTGCTCTGAATTTTGTTGATTTTGATGTTTTGAAATATATTAAAAGCACATTCTCATAATCCTAATTACTATATTTTCATATAAACTGACCTGGTCCCCCACCAGGTAGTCCTCCAACTCCTTGGCCAGTTCCTCCAGGACCTCCTAGCCCTCCTGTACCTCCTGCTACACTACCTAAACAGATAAATGGGTATGAATGAGAGATAAGTTCACTTCTTAATTAACATGGTCATATGAAACAAAGGCCCAAATGAACACCATTGTACTCAGTGGATCAGAGACTCTTGGGAGAATTTTTGGCACAAAATAAACCGTCTTATTTTTGTTACCAGTCCTTTTAGATTTCGAAAAGTCCCTGAATATATCGTTAATTTTACTTTTACCTAATCAAAACTGTAAATTATAGACTACAGATGCCGTTAATTATTTTATAGATAGCTATAAAATTCTAACATAGGAGATCTGCATTGTTTTACAGACTTACATCATATTTACAAATTTTTTGGGGAAAAAAACTGATTCTTTAGAGAGAACTGACACACCTCAAGTTAGTCACTTATAAAATTTTATCTCAGTCAAACTTTCATATCTCTAATGTCTCTTTATTATAATGTGCTGTGTGCTAAACATTTACTTTACTTTATAAACTGGAAAGTCACCTTGGCCACCACCAGTGACGCCTCCTGTCCCAGTACCAGGAAGAACTCCGACTCCACCTCCTAATGAACAGTGATGTGGTTAAATTACATGAATGACAAATAATACAACAATATGCATGTTTTCCTGTAGGTAAATAGAGCAACATGAAACAACAAGTTAAACAGAGAAGCAGACTGGGCTGTAGTCCATGTTTATTAAAGGAATAGGGATATTTGGTCTTTCAAATAATCATAATGGTCAATCATACATTACAGTATGTAACTGTAATAAGAGCTCCTATGTCTAAGGTTACTTTCTGACAAGACTTTAACGACAACGACAAACATGTAGTGTGAGATACTGCTTCCATAGGATCCCACCACATAGCAAACCAAACCATCCTGATTCAGTTCCTGTTGCGTTTTGCTGGAGTTTGCTCCTATGCATGATTTAAGTTAGTGTTGATCCAGTCAGAAAGTCAGCTTCATGCTTTCAGTTGTTTAATTGAATTAGTTTAAGTGTCTCTCTGAATTCATTCACATTAAGTTTGTGCAAATGGTAGTACTTTGAATGTAGAGGTTCTGATAAGAAAATATATGAGTCACTATCAAAGGCTTCTGAGTATATCTCAGAATTTTACCTGGTCCGTAGCCAGCTCCACCCAGCGATGAGCCGTAACCTGATTTAGACGGCTTTCTTGTTCCAAGTGTTTGGCCAGAAGGTCCAAAACCACCAGTCCCAGCACCTCCAGGGCCAAAACCACCAGTCCCAGCACCTCCAGGGCCAAAACCAGTCCCAGCACCTCCAGGGCCAAAGCCACCAGTCCCAGTACCTCCTGGTCCAAAGCCTCCAGGTCCAGTACCTCCAGCTCCACCAGGGCCATATCCTCCTCCTAATCCTCCTGCTGGAAGAAAAGTTAAAATATATTTACTTTCTAAAACATATCTAATTTAATTGAATATTTATTTAATATCTAAAACAACCATTAACCTCCCTGCTCCAAACTAAAACCTTACCCGTTCCATAACCAGCTCCTCCATAACCTGGAAGAGACAATGAAAAAGCTTTGATAAAATGGCTGTCTGCTGGCTGTATTTTCTTTATATATCTTATATCATGAAACCTCCATTAGGTATCTCCATCAAAATATGATCTAGCTTATCATCTTATTCATGTGATCCTTGCTTACCAGATTTATAAGGTTTTCTTTTTCCTTGGCCTGCCTGTCCAAATCCTGGTCCTGTTCCAACACCTGATGGTCCAAACCCTCCAGTTCCTGTGCCAGCCCCGCCTGGTCCAAACCCTCCAGTTCCTGTGCCAGCCCCGCCTGGTCCAAACCCGCCAGTTCCTGTGCCAGCACCTCCTGGTCCAAATCCTCCAGTTCCTGTGCCAGCCCCGCCTGGTCCAAACCCTCTAGTTCCTGTGCCAACCCCGCCTGGTCCAAAGCCACCAGGACCATATCTGCCAGGTCCAGTACCTGTCGCACCAGGTCCAACTCCTGTACCTGAAATTCAGGCATAACTTAACTGGTAACCCTATCCTGTTTTTTTATGAAAGCAAACATAGTTTTACCAGGCTGAGGTGTACTCTATCTGGAAGTTTTGAATTTAAAAGTTCTTTTTAGTATATTTATTTATACCTGCCACAGAGAAGAAGCCTCTGAAATAAAAAGCACCATGTTGGTTTTAATTAGAAGTACAGAGACTATAAGAATTGGGTTATTGACACCAATCCCAACTATATGTTTAGCTAATAACAACCTGCATTTAGATTTGTGTACTTCCTTTACTCTTAAGAACTTGAAGGAATTGGACTTCTTTAAGTTATTTAAAGAAGTTATTTCAGAACTGAAGAAGCCTCTTGGATGAGAGGTGAAACATCTGTAAATAATTTACAGAAGTCCAGTCGTCTTCTTTCGAGCTCTTAAAAGTACCATGGTGACCGAGAACCTACACAGATGAAGTACATATTTTATCATAACACACAAAAGTGAAGGTATCACCACTTGTTATTTATTGCTTTTCAAACAACACTATGTACATATATGTAATGGCTAGTAGGTGTTGGATTTATATATATATATCTGACAAAAACACACTTCACAAGTGATTAAGTATAAATTCTCACCTTGTCCAAAGCCAGCTCCACCTAGTGAGGATGATCCGTAGCCTGTCAACAGAAGTTAACAGCTTGAATATAGCTTATAAAATAATTTCCTAATCATTTTTAATTTTGTTTCTTTACATCAGCATAATGAAGAGAAGAACTGCAGGATGTTAAATAGGAGAAAAACACACACACACACACACACATATATATATATACTTTATTAAATGTTGTTAGTGATAGATACTTGCTTATTATACCTGATTTAGGTGGTTTTACTACTCCACCAGGTCCATAGCCGCTTGGTCCTGAGCCAGCACCACCTGGTCCTATACCACCTGGCCTTGTTCCAGTACCACCCAGTCCGGTCCCAGCACCACCAGCACCAGGGCCACCAGGCACAAGGCCACCTGGTCCATAACCTACTCCACCTGGCCCAGTCCCATAGCCACCAGGTCCAAACCCAGTACCACCAGCTCCTGCTCCATAGCCTAAAAATCAAATATTACAAATGTTTAGTTTCAGTTTTCTCCATAAATTCCTTTATGTAGGTTTACTTTGTGTGTTCACTTCATTATACTTTTAGGTGGTTTTCCAGTGCCGGTACCCAGTCCTGGACCTGTGCCATATCTAGAACCTGGTTAAGACAACATTTAAAACAGTCAATAGCAATAGTTACAAACTATTTACATGACATATTTTTGATCAACGTAAACTCACCGTCAGGTCTTACACCTTCCCTATATCCCCCCAGTCCACCACCAACTCCACCGGGGCCTACTCCTGTTCCTCCTCCTCCTCCTACGCCACCATACCGTCCAGGTCCAGTTCCAGTTCCAGTTCCATATCCACCAGGCCCAGTACCATAGCCACCTGGACCGGTTCCATAACCTCCGGGCCCTGTGCCATAACCTCCTGGACCAGTGCCATATCCACCGGGGCCAACTCCACCTTGGCCTCCTGCTCCAAGAGTCCCATATGCTAATGGAAAGAATAAACACACTGAATGGACTGTGTAGCATCTTTCATAGCTAGAGATTAAACAAAAAGTCTTAATTTAAAAAAGGAGAACATAATTTGGCAGTTTATAAACCTTTGCCTGGTTTTGTTAATCCAGCTCCAGTCGGGTAACGAATGCCTGAGAGTGAAAAGCAAAAATATTCTCAAATGTGGGTTGTTTAATTTATAAATTTGCTGGGATTTAGATGTTAAAGATAGTTTTAGGTAGCACACCTCCCCCTGGTAAAACTCCAGCACCATAGCCTGTAATAGAAAAAAATGTGTGAATGTGTGAAGTGTATAAACTGGGAATCATTATGTTATTGTATTATAGGAATTTAAGTTTAGCTTGGGGACTAAAACATGAGTGCTGCTCACCTCCTGTTCCTACTGCACCAGGCCCACCAGCCCCAGGTACCAAACCACCTCCTCCAGGACCTCCACCCACTGCTCCAGGACCTCTTCCAGCAGATCCAGGACCACTTCCAACTCCTACTCCCACTCCCACTCCTCCTTGTCCACCACTTGTGCCTCCTGCTATAGGTTTATATGCTACAGTTTAAAAATGTGAAGATATATTAGATGTTTTGCTTCAGTGTGTGGAGTTTTTTTATACTTCATGACTGTTTTTTGTTATATTTCTTAGTCATGGCAAGTTGCACACACTGACAAGAAATTGGATATTGGCCTAAATACAAGTCAGTTAAAAGGCATAAGTGGCACCTTTAGGTGGTTTTGGTGTTGCTCCAACTGCACCTCCTGAACCAACACTTGTTCCAGTAGCAGGGCTGCCTC
>VVHJ01042222.1:59120-72986 GCA_015107715.1 Tylochromis polylepis | reverse complement strand
AAAGTCGTGCTGTTGTCTGTAGTGACTGCATTAAGTTACTGAACACTTACTGTTCGCCCCTCCCTGAGCCTGGTTCTGCCGGAGGTTTCTTCCTGTTAAAAGGGAGTTTTTCCTTCCCACTGTCGCCAAAGTGCTTGCTCATAGGGGGTCATATGATTGTTGGGTTTTCTCTGTATCTATTATTGTACAAGCTGCTGTACATTATAAAGCGCCTTGAGGCGACTATTGTTGTGATTTGGCGCTATATAAATAAAATTGAATTGAATTGAAAATGGAGTAAAATGGAGTAAAGTACTGCGTGGACGTGTCTTGTGTCTTCTCATAACCATCCATCCATCCATCCATCTTCTCCCGCTTATCCGGGGCCGGGTCGCGGGGTTCTCATAACCATAGAAATAAAAAACACACAACACAAAAAGTGTCAACAAGACTCTGCACAGTACACATAACTGGCTCAACTTTGTTGAATTTAAACAAATATTTGCAACAGCGTTTGCAGTAGTTGTATTTATTGATGACTTATAGTTGTCATCCTTCATTCTTGTATATTCCGTCTCCATATGTTCCCCCTGTCTAAGTGTAAAAGGCTAACTATGTTAGCTATGTTAGTATTTAATACAAACTATGGGCGACCGCAGCAATCTGCCAGTGACCAGAACAATCAAAACAATTTTCGGTGCAGCACTGTGTACCTGTTTCACCTTGAGACTGCCACCAACCTTTTGCAGGTTGGCTGAGGAATCCACATTTTTCCGTCGCGATCTGTGGTTACTATGATCAGATGGTCTCTGGACCTGTACGACTGTGGCCTTACATTACCTGTGCATTTCCATGACACTACTACTTTCAGCTGCTCCCTTATTCACAAGAGGTCACACAGCAGGCACCTCGGCAGAGAGTTACACCAGATATCCTTCCTGACAAAACCCCAAATGGGATTTGTGTCTCCATCTATAATCAAACCAAACCAAACCTTTCAGTTGTAAGGTGAATGTGTAAACCACTACACTATGGAGCCTTACTGTCCTTACTGATTCTTCTTCACACCTTTTCTTGACCTTATATAGTTTTCTACCGTGGTGAAGAAAAGGCAGCAAGGAAAATGTTATAGGGAGTAATTTTTTGAGCTACTCCACTGAACCCTCAGCCTTTGTTGGGTTGTCATTTCTGTTTCTGAGTTTTCTGTTTTTCTGGCTCCCAAATTTTGATGTGCTACTAAATAAACGGATCCTTTTTATATTACTGCCAGCCATCAGTCCCAACCAAGAACCTTTATATTTAAATTTTGCAGGTAAACTGATGCAATCTACATCAGTTAAACATAAATAGTTATAAAACCAGAACTCTTCTACTGGTTTTTGCGTTATGCTCACTCATGGAAGAATCTGGATGTCTGTATAAACTCTCACAGCTCATACAGCGCAAACAGCAGAATGCTATGATCCAGTCATGAATGAATCAAAGCAACGGCACAATCTTTAACCTGTGACTCAATAATATATGATAAACAGAGGAATTTTAAGCCTTGTGTGCGCAGATAAAGGATTTGGGTCATTCATTAAATAATGCTACTGTTGTATTTTGATGCAGGGAAGTGCCCGTGTGCCGTTTTAAGAACTCGGTTTTGATTCTTAGTTTGCCAAAAATAAATATATCTTGAGACCCTAAAAATATGGAAAATAATAATCGTTTTAGAGTTCAAACATCTGGCTGAATAAAGCCTCATTAGTTTGTGTCGATTAAAGATTTAATGGTCCATGTCAGGAAACTGGGTCCCTGCAGGAGTTATAATAGGAAAGACCACAGAATAAAAAGGATGGAAAGAAGCAAATGGGTCCTAAATGGGCCAAATCACACACAAGATTAAGGTCTTGGTGTTATTTTTCTGTAACATCGCTTCAAAGAATGAAATTAAATCATTTAAAATTGATTAGCTTAGGTGTTGAAATGTATGGATGACCATGAACAAAATGTCTTATTTCCTTTCTCTTTGTGATGGTAAATTAAATTTTAGGATGATTTATATTATTAAATGTTTGTTACTTTGGAAGTGTTCATTGATATTTGCTGACTCCAGTTGTAGAACTGCTCTGAGGGGCTTTGACACGATTAGAGCTCTGAGGAATTTTACAAAAGTCTTTTGTTTTGCTTTGTTTTTTTTGTTTTTTTACCTGTCAGTGTTTTACATGGGTCAACTGTAAAACTGAGCTTTTCTTGAGGTCAGTGTTTGAGTGCAACAATCAGTGTGAGAGCTACTACAAGCGAGCAGGTGACAAATATTGAACTGTACACGCCAATGACTGGAGAGCGGCGACCACCAGATGAAAGTACCAGTGCCATCAACGTGCAGCCCTGCCCATACAGTTTGATTTACAGGTTCTATCGTCAAAGTAGCAGCACAGAAATGACAACCCCCCCGCTCTGCTGTTTTTGGGTGCTGTGTTCATCTGTCTCCCAGCTGTTTGACCTCAGGGTTAGAGGAAGGAGCCAATTGGTTGATGTGTTTTCCATGAGTTTCTCAGCAACTTTGAAGTGAAAGCAATGCTCTGGATGGATGGATGGATGGATTGATTGGAAGACTAGTTAAGTGCCTGTATTTTGATACCAAATTTTTCACCTTTTATGAAACATTTTTCCATGTTTTTGGTTTTGGTAGCATGATAGCTTTTTCACATTTCCGTCATTTCCTCTCAAAAATTTGTATGGATTAGTTTACAATAAATAAAGTTCAGAGGACGGAGATGGAAATAACTACAGACAAATACAATAAAGATCACAGTGAAAGAATGTCTGAAGGCCTGACTGATTTACAGCTTCACTTGTTGACTTGTTGCCTTTTAACCGTAGTAACCTATACACACACATAAACATGCAGACACACACACACACACACTGGGAGAAACTTGGGGTTTGGTTTCTTGACCTGTGGATAGATGGCATGTGCTGGGGCTGGAAATAAAAACCACAAACCTGCAATTAGACAGCCACATTTATTTATTTTTTTAGATTCGTCCAATTTTAATTTGTCACCAATTAATTGGTGACAAACTTTACTGGAACAGCACCAAAAGCCACTGACTCAACCTGCTCAACTCGCAGAAAGTCATACTAACACATTAGCAGTTGTAGCCTTTCTTTCAGGGTAAAAAAACAGCTTTTTCTTTTAATGATTCATTACATTATTTTTTAATTTTTTATTTTATTCAGATGATTAAGAGAGTTTTGCAGAAAACGGTGTCTTTTTTGGTTGTTTAAATATTACATGTTAAATTGTGATACACAAGCTTGTGAACGTATCTGGTGTGATATAATTAATGTCAGTTTTCACACTAAATTGATGGAGGGATGGAACTGCAGCTTTGCGCTGACGTGGTAAATAAGAATGCTTTTAACCCATTCAGCCATGCACACTGCAGTTTACTGGCAAAGTCTCATGAAAATGGTTTCTATAAGAAAAAAATACACAAATTGTCACGGTCCTGGGTCTGTTTTGTGGTTAAGTTTATATTGTGACGTAGGGTTTTCTGTTCTGCCTTTCTATTCTTAGGTTTTCGTGGCCCCGAGTCTGTGTGTTTCCTGTCTTATTTTGAAGGTCTGTGTCTTTGGTTAGTGTATTCAGTTTTGCCTTCCTGTGTTGTCTTGTTTATTAGGTTCAGCTGTCTCCCTCCTGTGTCCAGTTCACTCGTTATCCACAATGTATTTAAACCCTGTGTGTTCTTTGCTCTGTGTTACGTTGTACCCTCTTGCTGTGTGTTGTCTCCGTGCTCCTTGTAACCTTGTGTTTTCAGTGTCCCAGTGTAGACTCTTAGTTGCCACGCTCTGGATTTTGGTTTGCTTTCATGAGTTTATTTGTAGAGTGTTTTCTCAGCGAATAAAGCTGTATTTTGAGTTTACCCCTCTGTCTGAGTGCCTTGCGCTTGAGTCCTACATCCTGCCACACAGCCGTTCCGTGACACAAATGAGGGCTTGCTAATGCTTTTACTTAATCTTAAATTGATTCTTTAAAGAAATCTACCATGGAGTGCTAGGCGTGACCTTACTTCTGAAGTGGGTGCCAAAAAACATTTGAGACCCCCTACTGTAGTTTAACACATGGTTAGAATGAAGTGCTGTCACGTGCCGCACATGTCTAAGTTGTTGAATGCGGGTGTGCCACTGACTAACATCAAACCTTTAACATGGTTTTATGGGGCAGACGGGGAGCTGTTACATGACAACACATTCATTCATATGTTTTCTTCGATTTCTGTTGCATTGTTATGAATCTCTTGTTTCATCCACTGTCTTCTACACATACCAAAGGTGATGATGATGTTTGTAATGATGAAGGTAGTGCTAATGTGCCTGGTGTTTCCATGGCTTGTTATGTGTCCTGTGTGCAGTAGGCTCCCTCCAGGTAGCCAGCCCTCATTATGAAGCTGTTTAAAGTGCTCAGATCAGGCCGACACCTGCTTCTCATTGGGAACAGCCTCGTATTGCTGAAAGGGAAGTGCAGCGCGCGGCGATAAAATCCACCTACCTTTGATCTTCACACAAATGTTGTAAAAAGCGGCTCTTGTTCAGGCAGATCACTTTTTCCTTTAGCAGTGAAGGAATCAGTTAAAGTTTGTACACGTGTTTGCAGCTGAAGCGGCAACCTGCAGCTACTCACCAAATCACCATGCAATAGCATTTCTGCTCCAACACAAAACACCAAGGCAACCTGGTGTGGTTCTTTGAATTCAAGACAGAAGGATTCAGTATTATCTTCATGCACATCTGGTGTGGATTGATGGTATCTTAGAGAAATATTCTAAGCATTTGTTTTCCTGTGCAGATAAACTTTACAACAGACAAGACAAGAACATGTTTCACATGTAGCCAAAAATGCATAATTACAACCATATAATGGCAGTATTTATATTGCATCATACTTCTGTTACAAACCAGAGATAAATCAAACAAAGTCCAAGTCCTGGAGGCCTTCATAGGCTGGAAGCAAGACAGATAAGTAGGCTGCTGCAAGGCCATGAAGCACTTTAATGAGACTGTAAAATCAGTATGGAAAGTTACAGGCAGCAGATAGTCATAAAGGTATGTTTTCTCCTTCTAGTCTACTGTGATTAATATTTGAAGTCAGAAAGAAAAAAGTGGCAACCACAAGAGCTGAATGGGTTGATTTTAGCTGCACAAGCTTGGAGTGCTGCATTTGTACTGCCTGCATCTTTATACGCGTCCAATGAGCAAAAAGTACCTGCCTTGGATACCTGCCCTGCAATATGGGCAGAGCTTGGAGCAAACCTTTGTAGAAAGTAGATGACCCCATCAACCCCATCAACAATGTGAAATTCATAGTGCTAGATACCATGCTTGTTTAGGTTTTGTTTTCTTTACTTCACCTCACACCTTGTACCTTGCATCCGTTGCTCTTTGTCACACATTACATAAGGATTGCACTCAGTGGTTTTATTTTTGTCAGCTCCAGTTCAGCGGCCCTTGTGTCTTTCCCTCATTTATTTATTTATAAATGGATCATCATTTCATGGCTTATTCATTTAAATGCATATGCCCCGTGATGCAAATCCCCACGATGACAGGAAGCTTTACCATCTGAACCCCTGAATTAACAATCCTGAAAAGGGTTTTCTTCATAAACAAACATGCTGATTGGATGACGACTACAGTTTCAGGGCCAGTTTCAGGTATCAGTATTAACAGGAATTAATCAGTTAAAAGGAATAAATTACAGAACTGAGAGAGAAATATACTTAATATTTTGAGCACTGATTAGTCTTGAGACAATTTCTGGGTACCAGCATACTTAAAATCTATTTTCCTTCTCTGAGCTCCTTCCAAACAATGACTGCAGAGCTGGTGAGACTCCTGTCATCACATGGATGAAGCAGCTGATAGTTTGCAGATGCTCCACTGTTCCTTCAGGGAACAATGAACAGGTTCATTATCGAGCTGTGGATACCAAAATAAGTGCTTTGCATATTAAGCGACACAAGAACAAGGACAACAAACTGTAAACAACATTTTCAAGGTCTCAAACAGGACAGATTTTTTACCATCTTTACCATCTCATTAGGGGAAGTATACAAGGACCAAGGTAAGGATACAGGTTAGGTTCTCTTTAAAGTGTTACCGTGAACGATCACTATCCCCGGCTGGAAGTACAACTCACTGACATGTTAAACAGAAAATGTATAGTGTTACCTAAAACATTTGAAGTGATTTATCTGAACTGGTTTAAAGGGAAGGAGCTGTGGCTCTGTGGGTGGCAGGTTGTGTTTTACTGTGCTCTCAGAGGAGGAAACTTCTCAGTTGGTAAGTGCTTCAATTTCAGCTTTTTTTTAAAGCATCCTGAGTGCTCAGCATGAGAGGCGCTTATTATTTTCCAATAAAGCCAGACAAAACCTGTAGGTGTCGAGTCACTGGAGCACAGCTTATTATGATTAAAAATATGTAAAAAAAAATATAACATGTGTATTTTTAGTACCATAAATACCCACAAAACATAAGCTTCTAGTTTTGGGCCAGTCCTGACACATGTATTGCCACAAATAATAGGAAAACTGGAGCAAACTGGACTCCTTTTTTTACCCTGAGAGGCCTTTTTTTAAAAATTTTTTTTTAAATGAAGGGTGGACACGCTAAAGCAATAGTGAGTCAGAAATCAGTATCTTTAGATCACTGAGTAAAGTTGAGCAGCTCTGGCCACAGACATAATTAGACTGAGACAGGACTGCTATGAAGTCAAAGCATCACCCTAATTACGCCTCATCCTGTGAAGAGAAGACAATAGCCTGGAATTTAAAAGTGAAGAAGAAGACGCTGTTTTTTGGTGCCGTCTTTTCTAGTAAAACTTGATGAGACTTTGGTGTCGAAATGTCTCAAACCAACTCCTGCTGACATGCAGCTGTTTGCTTTCTTGTGTATAAAACTCTCACTTTCTGTACCACAGTCAAAATTACCTTGCCACGCTGCATGGAGAAATCCATCCACACCACTGAAATCTGGAATTTCAAGGTTGTCATGCATTGCAGTTATGATCCATTTTAAATCACAAATCTCCTCTGATGATATTTTCAATTTGCTATCTTTGGATAAAGCTGCAGTTTCATGATATTTGGTGCTCCTGAGCTGCATCTGCAGTTTGGGTTTGGCTGGGGATATAAGCTATAATCGTGAGGCCTGGAGAAAAAGCCTCAATGAAAACAAATGGGACAATGTGTGAATCTGCTGGTCGAGCCTTCCACATGTTTAGTGTAAAAATCAGGAGCCTCTTTCAAACATGTAAACCAAGACAATAAACTTCACATTGTGTGTGTGTGTGTGTGTGTGTGTGTGTGAAAAAGACAGAGAGCATCTGTATTTTTTTTTTGTAAAGTCTCTCAGCCTCACAAAATAAGGTACTATACCTTTAGCAGCAGAAAGGCTTGTCATTGGCACCACAACCTTTAAGGTACTGTCTCTGTGCCCATGTGGTTTGTGCCTTACACAGACTGGTTTTGAACATCTGCAAAAAATTTCTCACCTTGATATAATAGCACCAAAATTGACATTTTAAAAAGATGTAAAATGTGATACCCATTTATTTATCTGAATACTTTTATAATCCCTAAGGAAATTATGTGAATTATGTAAATTATTTATTGTATGGTACTCTTCTAACCTTAATAAACACTCAAAACTTTATTATAATTGAACCTATGACTGGTTTTAGAAGCACTAATTAATGTAATATGCACGTGTTTAGACTGAGAGACTAAACAGTTGCTACAACAGGGAGAACAAAAACCTCATATGGTCAAACCCAAAACTTTCTTGCTGTGAAATGTCAGTGCTAAATTCTTCCTCATACTGCAATTAGGAAAGAAAGATAAACATAACATGAATGTATTAAATGCATTCATTCAACTTAAAAGAAAATGCAGTAAAAGCTTAATATTTGAGAGAAAAATTCATATTTCACCTGATTTCTTTTTATACTTTGCTAAGTGGAGAATGCCTCCTGTTATCGCACCTTAAAATCTATCAGACATGGTGTCAATATGCAATTTTGGCTACTTTAAAACATAAACCTGCAAAAAAGGTACACATATTTACCGTGAGGTCCAGTAATTGGCTCCTAGGGTACTTTTGTGAGATTGTACTTGCAGTGGAAGGCACTGACTTTAACTCTATCCCTAATTTCTACAGTGCACTTGTGAACTTGGTCGAAAATAATCCCCATTTGATAGCACACAGCTGGAGACTGTTGGGAAACTTGTTTGATTTTTTGGGTTAACTCGGAATCAAGAAGTTACAATTAAACCAAATGAGAGTCTGAAGCCACATCTGATACTTAAACTTAAACCTCTCCCTCTCTCTCTCTCTCTCTCTCTCTCTCTCTCTCGCTCTCAGGAGCACTTGCGCTGAAACATTTGAGAGGAACTCCTTGAATCAGCAGCTGTGTGGTTAGAAGAAGAGCAACTCTCATTAAAAACAGAAGAGATTTACTATTAATAATGAAGGAGCTCTCACCCACCGTTTTGCTCATTTCTTTTGCGCACATTTGTTTCCTCTGTGCTTTTCTGAATGGAGCTCGCGCCCAGGAAGGTCCTGCTGCTGATGCACTTCGTCGGGGGTTGACATGGCAACATAACGGGCAGGTTTTCAGCATCCTGAGCCGCGGCTCTCAGTACAGGCCCTCCGCGAGGAGGCAGAGCGGATCACCCGGCCACGGGAACCCCGTGGTTGTCCTCAGCACTGCTAACGATACAGCCCGGGGCTCCCCGAGGGTCCCTGCGGCCAGCAGCTCCGCGCAATTACGCGCCATGACGCGCCAGCGGCAGCAGCGACCTGACTCCGGGGCGGTCGGACGGGAGGACGTGATGGTGGGAGATGATCCCTACGACCCGTACAAGCCTTCCAACTATGACCCTTACTATAACTACTACAACTCGTACTACAGACCCAGACCTCGGGTTCAACCCCGACCCGGTTATGGCACCAGCTACCACCAGAATGGTAAGAAAACTAACTTCTCTTTATTTATTCATTAGGACGTCACTGACAAACCATCGCGAAACAAGCTGGCATGATCAAAAATCCGTAAAATTGATTAATTTTTTTCATAAGACTGTGAGCTTATATTTAAACACCTCGTATCCCTTGTGTTAAGTGTTGGCTTGCGTTATTTTGTGTTCTTCTTTAACCAGAGGGGTTCAAATTTGATTTATCCTACATTAAACTTTAAAGGGCCTTAAAAATGTGGCTTATGAAGGTCTACATGCCAGTTTTTATAGGCTCAATGTTCAAGTTCAATCCATCGATAACCCTTTTAATGCTGACTTGAAATAAGGTTGATTTGCAGTTTCTACGGCCTTCCTCCATGTTCACGATGCCTGCAGGTGTTTCCGTGTAAAGCTCCTGTAACAGCCTATTTCAGCTTTGACTATCTGGCACGACCAATTTATACGTTTTTTTTTTTCCCGAAGCACAGTTATAATGTGCCCTAAGGGGCTGATCTTAAAGCTAAACGTCACTGGCTTTCAACTCAAACCTACCTGTTAAACTACACAGTGTCTCAGTGGCTTACTGAGCCAAGGTGCCACTTTTAAAGTTTAGTTTAAAAGTTTTACTTTCTGATTTCGTGATGATCCCAGATCTAACCAGCAAGTGAAAGCGAAAAGGAACCGAAAACACGACGAACCAGGATTGCCAGTATAAATCTGCTGTGTCTTGTTTGCAGGACTCCCTGATCTGGTTCCTGATCCATACTACATCCAGCTCGCTACCTACGTCCAGAGAGTGCCCATGTACAACCTGCGCTGTGCTGCAGAGGAGAACTGCCTTGCCACGTAAGATAACACGCTGCTGACTGCAGGCCTCGGTTCTGCTGCCTGTTATCAGATATATTTTATTTTCACACTGTGTGTTTTAAAATCCACCAATCAGCTGCAACTTCACTATGACGTGAGTATGAGTGACTGATTGAAGGAAAAACTGATGTGTGAGTCGACAAAATAGCATTTTAGTTGTAGATGGTAAACAGTATAAAAGGAGAGGGACAGATATGCTCACTAATAATTAGCTGCACAGCCAATCAAATACTGGTGCTCTCTTTTACTCCCATTGAGACCATTTCTGTGCACGGCATAAAAACGTGAAGCCAGGATTGACTAAAATTCAGGAGGAAGCTGACAAGTAACTCCAGGTTCATTCAGCAGCGCCCCCTGGTGTGCAGAAGTTAGCATATACACTTAAAAGACAGGTTGTTCACGAAGCCCAAGAAGTTTAATTGGTACAAACACTTCAAAGAAATATCATAGTAATATCAGTTGATGAAGTGCTGTATTTAGATAACCATCTACCTGTGTCCCAAGAGATTATATGATATAATTTATAAAATATAATTAATAAGATACTTTACATGGAACATACTTCATCTACTGAGATTCCAAAACAGCAATATGCAAATCATTTTCATCTCACTGATGGACACAAGACTCTGCAGAATTCACTAGAGGAGTCCTTTATACATTCAAACTGAAGACTTAACTTTGAGCTCGTCTCTCGCCATCATCTCTCCTCCTCTAGGTCTTCTCGTTATTCTCAGGATTATGACACCAGGGTTTTATTGAGGTTTCCTCAGAGGGTGAAGAACCAGGGAACGGCCGACTTCCTGCCCAGCAAACCGCGATATGCCTGGGAGTGGCACAGCTGTCATAAGTAGGTAGCTGGTCGAAAGGGTCTAACGTGGTTATCTTTGTTAAATTAAGTGGTTTAGAGATTCACGTTGGTATGCATTTATTACCCCAGTATTGTTCCTGGACTTACTTTCCCAGTTATTTGGTAGTTTACTCCCACACTGTGACTTTATTGTGGTGTTATTCAGTCACTTCCACAGCATGGACGAGTTCAGCCTGTACGAGCTGCTGGATGCCCAAAGTTATAGTCAAGTAGCTGAGGGTCACAAGGCCAGCTTCTGTCTGGAGGACACCTCCTGTGATCCAGGATACTATCGCCGCTTCGCCTGCACCTCACACACTCAGGTACAAAAGCACACTTGTTGAATTGTTAATGATTGGTTAAGTCATCTTTAGGGACAATACTGAAGTAAATTCATTTATATATTGGATTACATCTATACTACTACTAAAGAGAAAAACACAGTAACCTGACTTTTAGACATCATATCTTTTATAATGTGTACTGTTGGTGGGATGCTGTGTTAGGAAGGAGTTGTTAGCTTCAGCTGAAGCACATATAGAAATTCCAATTTTTTAATTTTTTTTTTTTTTACAGAAAAAAACAAGAAATTAAAAAAATCTTAATATTACAAAGTAACACAGAAAAAGTACTCTTGCTAAACAATATGTAGCCTAGCTTAGGGCCTGAAGCTAGATGATTTCTAATGAGCTCACAGACTGTAGACAGCACAGGTTTTTATTTTATAAGAGCCATGTGTCTAACAATCATTAATTATATATATTTAGAAATTTGTCATTTAGCACATTCATTTTCATTCAGTTTTACTAATAAACTATTTGACAGTTTGACTGCGATGAAGCTACATTGCAAAACAGACTCCAGCAATAGCAGGACGTAGGGCAGGACCCCCTGGAGTCCACACTGGTGGTGGCTAAGGTGAAGTGGGTGGAAACTTGGAAGAGGATCTCTCTCTGGTCACGTGAATGAGTTTGAAAGGCAGAATGACGGAAGAAGACTGAGACCTATTGCACACCAAAGGCTGATCGGCTCACACTGGGGAGGCAGGATAATAATTGGGCTAGAGTGATGATGACAGAATTAAGTTTGACAGCGTTTAAAAGCGGAAGTGATGTAAAGAACAGACTAGCAGTCCAAACACCCAGAAATGCAGGCAGATGAGTGAATACAGCTTATCTCTTACTGAAGTTACGCATAAGCCTCAACAAAAATGTCTTAAAATTTTGGTGTGAATGTTTATATTAGGACTGCGTTCATTTGTTTTTTTCTCGTTTTTTTCTAATAGGGTTTGAGCCCAGGGTGCTATGACACCTACAATGCTGACATCGACTGTCAGTGGATTGACATCACCGATGTCTCTCCTGGAAAGTACATCCTGAAGGTCTGATTCGCATATCGTGGCTTTTATTAGTTTAAAAAAAATCTCCTTAGAGGAGTAAATGTGGTTTCACCCACTTCAATAATGCAGCATTTCTTCCTAACTGAGAAACATTTGATAACAGCTACTTTATGACCATTCTGTGCCTTTATTAAATACAAAACAATATATTATTGAGTTGTTAAAGATTGAAAATAGTAAGGTTTGCCAAACGTTATTGATTTGGTCATGTAATTTTCATCTCCTGCACTGATGAGTGTTATAATACACTGTCTTCCTGTCAGGTGACAGTCAACCCCAGACAGCAAGTTCCAGAGTCCAACTTCAACAACAACGTCGCTCGATGTGATGTTCAGTACACCGGCACCTCTGCACATGTCTCCGGATGCACCATGACAGCGTGAGAAACCTCTACTTTTCCTTTACTGTTAATTCAGGCTGATTTGGTGAAGACATGAGATAGAAAAACAGCCAATAAAGCCACTTCATGTGACTACCATCAATAGGACAAGAAATCAGCTGATGTATTTTAACATAAGGACATCATTAGGTGGTAGTGAGACCTGCTATGATGTTCCGTCTGGAGATGGTGGCACTAACAAAAAGACAGGAGGCCGAGGTGGAGGTGGCAGAACTGAAGATGCTTCACTGGGAGACAGCAGGATGGACGGGATTAGAAATGAGTACATCAGAGGGATAGCGCAGGTTGAGCAGTTTGGAGACAACGTTAGAGAGGCAAGGTTAAGATGATGTGGACATGTGCAGAAGAGGGAAAGTTGATATATTGGAGAAAGGAGCTAAATATGGAGAAGTCAGGGAGGAGGAAAAGTGGAAGACCACTCAGAAGATTCATAGATGTAGTGAAGGAGGATGTAGAAGATCAGTGTGGCAGAGGGGGATGCTAGGAAGAGGATGAGATGGAGATTTTTCTGTGGTGACCCCCAAATAGAGCTGCTGAAATATGAAGGATTAACCTGAATATCTTTGGACTGTGGGAGGCAACTAAAAATACCTGGAGAGAACACATGCAGGCACAGGGGGAACATGCAAACTCCTTACAAAAAGACTCCAGCTGGCCAGCAGGTTGAAACAAAGAACCCTCTCCCTGTGAAGCGATAGTCCTAACCATTACATCACTGCATTATGTCCTGGTAAAGCCCAGACAGACATAAATTCTGTACTGATTACATTTTCCCGAACTAGAAAGTGAAGACTCCCTTTCAGATATAAAGGTGAAACTGTGTTCTGTGATTGATGATCACATGTAAAAGATGCAACAGCTGATTTGTCTAAGTAGTAAAAAAGATCAACATTTGTGGTTTTTGTTGTTTTAACCTGTGGAGTTCCACCTTATTCCCTGACTTTGTTCTGGAGAATATAACCACTTCCTACTGTCTCTGCAAAAAAGATACCAGCAGCTCAGTGCAATATTTCACCGAACCCGGAATTCTGCATTTCGCTGACAGAAAAGTGAAAACTGAATTTCACTTCTCTGAGCGAAAAAAAAAAACAGGACGTGTCTCTAGCTTTTGTGTCATTTATGAATTTAGAATGACTGGCGCCAACAGCTATCTATCAATCATCAGTACTTTTGCTTTGTTTTTTTACAGCTATTGAGGTGAATCCCCGGATATGAGCCTGAAGATGAACATGGAAGACGCATACAGAGCTAGCTGCACAGGAGTTAAACTTACAGTTTGTTCACATGTGAGTCAGATGATTCAAATATACACAATAAAAAAAAAAAAACACTCAGGACATAGAAATACCTGAAATAGAGATGATATGCT
>VVHJ01042222.1:28908-45793 GCA_015107715.1 Tylochromis polylepis | reverse complement strand
TCAAAGCTTATAATGGCTGTTCTTAATTACCAAAAATCTCCAGAGCTCAAAAAAATGATATTCACTACCACACTTCAGTTTACACACGTCAATGTAAATAATGCTAACTTTTCAATAAGCATATTTATGGTTGTTCAGTGCTTAAAAAAGATTATTATTTTGATCAATGATTAGCATGACTATTCATTTATGTAAAATCATCCCACATTTACTGAACTTCATAAAAAAAAATGTGTACTTTTACAGGGAATTTCCTTGGAATTTAAAAAAAAAACCCACTTTAAATGAAAAGCAAATAGATTTTAAAAAATTAGTTTGCAGTTCTGGACTTGTTCAGTAGAGAGTTAAGTTCTATGCACACTGGAAGCGATTTCCAGGGACGTGGCATTTAGAGACTGTAAAAAGTGAATGATATTTGGCAACTTCAAACAGCTGCGGGTGAAATGACTAATGACAACATGAAGTGGGCGAGAACACAATAGATTTTCAGGTGAGCATTTGAAGAGGCTACCAGTGAGGGTGTTAATTGACATATGATGTGCTACTAAATACATTAGAGGCTCACTTGGGCCTGGAATGTCCAGATATGACCAAACCATGTCTGTGCAGACGGGGCCAGCAGCAGACCTCAGATAAAAAGTGATGAAGAGCTGAAGCTGATAACCAACTGATACACCACAGAAAGCAGATCGGGTTAAAGTCAGAGATGCTGAGACAAAGGCAGCTGCAGACAGCTGTTAGTGATCATTGTACAAGTTCCACAGAAGCTAAGCAGTAAGTGGATGTAGGCTTTTAGAGTAGTGGCAAAGGCGTGGAGCAGGGATGCACTTTCCTCTAACACCCTAACCCTAAAGGTAAGGGGCAGGACCTGTTTTATCTATCTGTATTATAGGAAAATGAAATCATATCATTGTATCAATTTTGGATGGCTGGGATGATACAGGTGGCCTTGACTGTGGCATCATGCAGAGGTTTTAGTGAGGTTGCTCTCAGTTCTTGGTCGCATTTTGTCAGTGTATTTTTAAAAAAAATATATATCGTTAACTTTCATGATGGGAAGATTCGGACAGATTTTCTTGGCTTTAGGTCTGTGTAGGAAGGAGTTTGAAATTACACAGCTGTAACTGCTTCAAGTTACAATCTGTCAGTACTTAAAGTAATTGGCTAATATCTAAATATAACTTCTTTGCACAGCTGTTGGACTGCTGTGTATAATTTTCTCTCACTCTTTTTTTTTTTTAAATCTTTCCTTGTCCTCCTACAGTATTCTGTCACATCTCTGAAGAGCATCCCTGAGCTGTCCAGGAGAAGCGATGGTCAGGCAGAGGAGAGGCCAGGTAACTTAACAATAATAAAATTGCAGTTTGGCTCAGAACAGTTTAGATCACATCTCTGATCATCCTGTCCTCCAGCAGCTCCAGCCATCAATTGGAGCCGCGGTGTGTCCTCCCACAGTGGCGGGGGAATCAAACCCACAGGGATTGCTGAGGTTCACAGTAAGTTCCGGCCAGTGAAAAGGGTCTCACCTCTTAAGCATCAACCAGAAACCACTGACGCAGAGACCGATGGTAAAGTCCAGGGTCAGGGGCTGGTTCTGGGGGAGCCAGCTGAGAGTAGTAAGGATGACCCTGACAAACAGACTAATGCCTCCTCTGACGGGCAGGGAGGAAAGGCTAAGAGCCTGGGCAGCAGTGTTGGTGTTGTTGGAGGGAGCAACAACCCCCAGGCTTTGTTTGGGGAACTGGAGCACTATGACCTGGACATGGATGAGATCCTAGATGTGCCTTATATCAAGTCCAGTCAGCAGATGTCCACGCTGCCCCGTGTCCCCCACGATAAGCGGTCAGTGACGGGGAGCAACATGGGTGGAGGCACACTGGAGAGGAACCGGGGAGGAGGGCTGAAGAACTCCGCTTTAACCCATAATGAGCCTCTGAGCCTGGGCACCAGTAGTAGCTCACAAACTCAGGTGAGTCAGCCAGCATCCTTTATGCTTCATATTTGTGTATGTATTTACAGATCGCAGTGCCTCTGTCCAGACTTAAACATATACATAAACAAATAAATATAGCTTCCACTTCTGAAAAGTGAAGCTAATGTGGATGGCTTAAATCCTCTGAGTGTATAGAAATCTGTGAGAAAATGACTCACTTAAAGAATGAGCTTAATAAACAGATCATGAGGTCATTTACAAAAATGGTCATTTACAGCATGCTATAATATGAATGAGTCATCTTTTAATGTAAAACAGAGTGTTTTTGTGCCAGTTTTCATCTTCAACAACCATATTATTTAATATTTGAAATGCACAATGAACTATTGATATGCAGAAAATGGCAGAATATTTGAACCACTGATGTTTATCAATAGCAGAGAAATGTATATAAGTACAATATAACTGTAACTGTAATTTTCTGACTTGAACTATAAGCTCACCTGGTGTTTCCTGCAGTATTGCGTTCTGTCACCAGTGAAGTGGTCTGACCTGAGGAAGTCCAAATCAATGGATCCAGACCTCCACCACCTCCACCGATCCCCAGGTGGAGGAGGAGGTTACCAGCCAGAGATGCTGTCTTCTGGCCTCCTTAGCTGCTCCTCCTCTCTCTCTTCTTTCTCTGATGCAGGTATTAAATAAATGTACTGTCCTCTGTTCTGTTCTTAGATAGATAGCTCATATGTATGATCTGAAAAGACATGACATGATTTCCAGACAAACTGCTGTCTGCGCGGGTCTATCCAGACTCTCAGAGCCAGAGGCCAGGTGTGGACCCTCCAGGGGGCCCGGGACTAATGTTTCCTCTGCCAGGGTGCAGCGTGAGCAGGCAGGACAACTCCAAATCCTGGGCTCCTGCATCAGGAGGAGTGGGAGGTGGATCGAGGGGGTTTGGAGGGGGTGGCGGAGCAGGAGGGGAAGTCGACGAGGAAACCAAGAAGAACCAGAACATCATTAACATTGTTAGAGAAGGACAGATCTCATTGCTGGTGCGTATTTCATCATATTTTGTCATCCTTCTCCTCATCACCCCCTTGTCCTTTATACTTCACACCCTCTGTTTTTTCTCCTCGTTCTCTTCCTTGTGCAGCCTCACCTGGCAGCTGATAATCTGGAGCTGATCAGAGACGAGGATGGGAACAACCTGCTCCACATCTCGGCCTCTCAGGGCCATGCCGACTGTCTGCAGCATCTCACATCTTTGATGGGAGAGGATTGTCTCAATGAGCGCAACAACCAGCAGCTCACCCCCGCTGGTCTGGGGGTCAAGGTGAACTTCTGCGTTAGACTGGGTGTATAACTCCAAAGTAACATGTTTGTATTCAAGTGCTGGCAGGGATTCTGCTTTAATGGCACTGAGAAGACAACTTTGAATTACATCAAGCCAGAGTACTGGCACCCCACTGTGTGGAGCGTTGGCATTCTGCACTGTCATCATGCAGTTTACACACATTAACTGCAGCATATTCTTTGTCAGGTAAAGCCCAGTAGAAGTGTAAAAAATGTGTTTATGAAGCTTCAGCTTCAGCCTTATTTTAGCTATGTATCTACCCTGTTTGATGTGAATGTAACGTGCCCCTATACAGCTTAAAGTCTTGAAATTCCCACTGTTTTCACCTGCAGGTCAAAATATTAGTCCTCCCGAAAGCAGAAAAAAACCCATCTGTAAGCTAACAAGGGCATGCAGACATTTGATTGGTAGCTGACAGCTGGTCAGTGAGGTCATACTGTAATAATAAGATGGAGGTTTTTGATAAAATTATGTAAACGTTTACTCCAGCTCTATTGGCAGCCGCAAGATGTTAAAAAGAAAGAAGTAAGTGCCGCAAATACGAGCAGGTCCTGCTTTGGCAGCCCTGTAGTGGAAACTAGGCTCTTGATTGGCTGCCAGAAGGGAAGTTTGTTATCTGGAGACAAGCTCTGCAGCTGTTTGCTGATTCCTGATTGGCTGTTATTAACAAGACTGTTGTTTATACAGTTAGATTAACAGGATGACAGATTTCCAGCCACCTGGTCCTTGCTGAAGTATGTTAAATGAATGTAGTCGTATTACTCATGTTGCAGGGGCATAAATCTCACTGACTCATATTGTGGGAACTTGGCTACCTTTTGGGCCACATAACGGAAGTATATGAAATTTTGGAGTTAAGGACCCAAATAAGTGCATAGTTAGGAAAGTAATGGTTCCTCTCTGGAAAATATCACAAGAATCATGTTGTGACACTTTAGGAAGCTGTCTTTTCTCACATGTAACACACTATAAGAAATAAATTGTGCCAGCCACATTCTTACTCATAGGAAAACTCCGTTTCTTTTAGGTGAAGTTGTTACCTGCATGGAGAACACTCATTAGCTTAGAGTTTTTTCAAAGAAGTTGGCTGGCTAAAGACTGATCTGGTCACATTAGATCTTACCATTTCCACGGTGCGGCTGACGTGGTTTGAAGTGATTGAAACACGAGTGTGTGTTTGTTTTAGAACGGTCATCTGGAGTGTGTGAGGTGGATGGTAAGTGAGACAGAGGCCATTGCCGAGCTGAGCTGCACCAGAGAACATCCCAGTTTGATCCACTACGCGGCCCGATACGGACAGGTAATACACACACACACACACACACACACACACGTAGGTGATGAGAGAAGTAGATTTTATTTTTTCCACATGGCACATTGAATGTTTTCATTCCCTACAAGTCAGAATGTGGATGTATCAGTAATTTATAATTTGCTTGTGACATCTGTGATTTCCAACTGTGTGGCATTGCCATCAATAAACAAACCAGTTTGTTTGTCTGTTTACTGGTGTACTTAGTTTAAGTTTAATTTATATGGGTTTTTTTTTTTTTAGTTATCTTTTATTACTTCCAGTAGGAAAATTCATTCACTTTATTTAACCCATCCTATGAATTAGGAGTAGCGTAAAGCCACTGTGCAAGGGACGAGCATCTTAATAATTTAACCTGGCATGTTTTTGGTGTTGATATTTTAGTGTAAAAGCCAAAAAACAAGGCTAAAATGTAATGCTGGAATCACATAAACTGTTAAACTTTATTAGAAGAATTTATTGCTGCTTTGACCTATCATTATCACATGATGACACATCGCGGTTATTCTAACTCATTTCACCGATCCAATAAGACGAGGAACATTCAGTTATATTGTTTTAATGGATGTACCACCTCTCCCTTCAGGAGAAGGTGTTGCTGTGGTTGCTTCAGTTCATGCAGGAACAGGCTATCTCTCTGGATGAAGTCGACCAGAACGGAAACACTGCAGTCCACATAGCAGCTCAGTATGGACACCTCAGCTGTATACAGGTAACCTGATGTTTAAATCTGTGATATAGCTTCAAGATTTACATCACTGGATCTTTTGCTCCCATAAACATACATTAGGTTCTGCTGTTAGTCTGCCTGCTGTCAGAATCTGTGTGAACTGAATGACTTGAGCTCTAACCTCAACCTGCAGCAGGTGGAGAGTTGGTTCGTGCCACTAGCTGTGGGCCAACAAAGCGGAGGATCGCTAGAGAGAGCAGTTGATTATATTGTTTTTCATGTACTTACTTATTTAGCTGTGGAAGGGAAGCTTTATATATGGTAATAATTAATCTATCGATCGATCGATAGATAGATCGATTGCCTCATTTTCTGCACACACATATGCACCATTGACACAAGAAACCTAATTTAGCATAAACAACTAAAATAAAAGACTTTAATGACACATTTGATGCATTACACATAGAATACACAAAATAGTCTATACCTGACTAGTGTCATATTGTTTATTGTCTCAGAGCAGCTAATGCTTTGTCTTCGTTGATCTGTTTCTCTGGTGATGTGTCATTCATGGGATTTTCAAAAAGTTCAACTATCTAGAACCTTTTTTTTTCCGGTCCTAAATATTGTTTCTTTGCTCAGTGATTTATCACTTTGTCACTGGCCGTCACGCTTCTGTAGAGTAAAAGGTTAAATGCTTGCTGCACCATTCTGGTTAGTTCCTTTCTCTCTTACTTAACCTGACACAACACTGATTTATTACAAGAATTAGGTTTTACACTTTTAGCTAATTTTCCTACAATAGATGCTGAGGGGTATTTTCTCTGTAGGTGGCACGCCCTGCTGAAGGAAGGGCGGATATTATTAGTCTTGTCTGCTTCCTGCTGGCTAGCCCAGGCTGACAATCAAAATACTGATAACTAATGATATGGTTTAAATGAGATAGCTGCTTCTCTGAAATGTCTGAAATCTAAGGGCTAGAGCTCAGAACTGTGAAAGGTTTGTGTTTGTTCACCCAGACTCTGGTGGAGTACGGCTCCAATGTGACATTCCAGAACCAGCAGGGGGAGCGGCCTTCCCAGAGTGCCGAGCGGCAGGGACACACCACTTGCGCCCGCTACCTGGTTGTAGTGGAAACCTGCATGTCGCTGGCCTCACAGGTTGTTAAGCTGACCAAGCAGCTCAATGAGTAAGTTGATGTGTTTTTGCATAGTTTAGAATTGTAGTATTATCATCCTGTTTTCTGAGCTAGTGGCATCAGATGTCTCAAATGTGTCATAACCCCAAAATATTCAGCTTACCACATTATGAGATGAGAACATCATCACCACTGGTGGTCATTAATATTAGTTCTTTGGAAAAGATGCAGCCATACATTTTTGGGTTTTTTTTCAACTTCTTATTCACTTCAGGGTTCCTGGAGGCCTTGAACCTATCCAGGGCCTGTGATTTTTATTGGCTGTATATTTATATAGTATTCAATATAATTATTGAAATTTAAGTGGCATTTCAAAAGATCTAAACCCATCCAAAGTTAAACTTCTTGTTCCCTGCAGAAAACCTGATATGACCTCATCCCTCTTTTCCATTAGTACCTGCTGAGCTCAGCTTGACTCGCCTCCGCTCCACTCGGTTTCGGTCGTTTTTCATTACAGTTGAGTACCACCTGATGTGCATGTGGTTGTTATGGCAACACCACTGAAAGTTCTGTGACGTCATCTGTACAGGACACAAATCCAGTGCCTCGATGTCCTCCACTCGATGGTATACCTGCTGCTCGGTCTGTAGCGTTTGTTTTTCAGACTTTTAAAAAAAATGGCGGTTTGGATTTTTCTCTCATGACTCATCATTGACTGGTTAATCGGTGGCATGCTGTCTGTTGACGTCACATTTTCAGATCGACTCAGCTCACTTGGAACCCCAGCTGAGCAAGTACTAAAAAGTACCTGATACCAGGTACTGCTATCGAATGGAAAACCCTAAAAACCGAGCCAGGTCAAGCTGAGCCAAGGCGAGTGGGTACTAGTAGAAAAGGGCTATTTGTGTCTCTGTAGGATATCTTTTATGAATTATTTGCATCATGAAATCTGTATTTGTTTTTAGTCAGCAATCAGACTTCTGTGTTCTTGGAGAACACAGGAGGTGTCTCGGTGTTCAGTGTTAGATCTGTTATATGTGTTGCATGTTTGTCATGTAGACAGGCGTCAGAGAGAATGGCTTTACAGAAACAGCTGCAGAGACTGATGGAGCCCAACAAGGCAGAGGGGACACCTTCCAGATCACCCAGGTAACATGCATATCCTAACACACACACACACACACACACACACACACACACACACACACACACACACACACACACACACACTCTCAGTGTGTAAAAGCAATACAGATGAAAGTTAATCATCTAATAAAAGAAATCAAGATGTAGAAGCTAAGATCTTATTAATGACAGAGTGACTCTTACTCAGTGAGTCAGAGCTGGTAAAGTGACACAGCAGCAGATTTCTCAGTATACAAACATAAACTTGTGTCTGTTTATTAGAGCTTGGTGAGAGAGCACGATAACTTGAAAAACATAGACGCGGGCCTTAGGTCATGCTAAATAAACAGCAGCAGAAATCTTTGCTAATGATCACAGCAGATCTAGCAGGTAACAGCTGAGCAACACACAGCTTAAATAAAAAGGGTGTGTTATACTGTTGAATGGTGTATATTCTAGGGATGTGAATAACTAGTTGACTAGGCAGTTTAACATTGCTGTCATTGCTAACCAAAGGTAGAAATACTAATCAGTTAAAATATTATTTTTCATGTGCATGTTTGGCCGCACTTGGCTAACTATTCTGACATTATGTATGTATTGTTAAGAAAAAAAATGCAATGCAATATGTCTCAGCTTTTCAAAAATGTGTTTTACAGTTTCAAATGTGTCTTAAATACACAATCAGTATGTGTACAGACAGTGTTAAAGTTTATCTGTTACTTTGGTAGCAAAACAAGTATTGATTGATGTTTATTAAAGGTAATGGTGGTAGTAGAAGTAGTAAGTCTGCATGGGGGGGAAAAAAAAAATAATATGGAGTATGATCTCTGTCTCCCTGTCTGGGCTGCAGCTCCCATCAGCCCTCTGTGGAGGCGTGGCAAGAGATGATGTTGACAGCTGAGGGGACTCCTGGTGACGGTCACTGGTTGGTTCGTCAGGGAGGGGTGGGTCCGGACTCCGTGCTGCGGCAGCTCCTGGGGAAGGACATGCCGGAGACACTCTGTCCTAGAGAGAGACTGCCTCCTGCGGGTGGTCTGAGCAGAGAAGGCTCTGGGCCTCCTGGGAGCCGCAGAATTGGGCTGGTGGAGAGGAGAGAGCTCAAACTAGCAAGACTCAAACAGATCATGCAGCGTTCCTTAAGCGAATCAGATTCAGATGGTTATCCACCAGAAGAGGGCAAGAATCAGGGAGCTCCACCCTCAAACACAATACGACCTGATAGGCCATCCCACTTGCCAATCACAGAGGAGGAGCCGGTGTCAAACCACCTCCAGCTAATGATGAAAAAGCACCTCCCCTCATCATCTTCTTCCACAGTTGAGAGGAAGCTGGCATTTTCTCTCAGTGGATCAAAGTCGGTCGACAGCATTGGCTACAACCCGTCCCCCACCTCCAGTGACCCAGAGGCCACAGATGGCAAAACCCCAGACGTTCCAGGGGACCAGGATGCCACCAACGGCCAGAAAGTCGCAACCAGCCCCAAGAGTGCCCTGAAGTCTCCCTCGTCTCGCAGGAAGACATCCCAGAACCTCAAACTGAGGGTTACATTCGACGAGCAGGTGCATAAGAGCTCCAGTCAGGAGGCAGAGCCAACCAAAGTGCATCAAGGGAAGGAGAGGACTCCAACAGGAAGTTCTGAAAGCAAGCGGCCTTTCGGGACCTTCCGCTCCATCATGGAGACACTGAGCGGAAACTCAAACCATAATAACAACAACAGTGGTGGTCAGTCAGGTTCTGCAGTTAAAGTGTCCACCATGCAGAACTCATCTGGCAGGAAGTCAGAGAGTAAAAGCAGCCCAGGAGGAGGAGCCAAGGGCAAGAGCAAAACCAGTAACGTTTAACCAGCGAGTGCCTACTGAAGGGCAGAAAGCGCATAATGAACAGACAGCATTTAAGAGCAAACGGTAAGAGACAGAACATGAGAAACTTAATTTAATTTACATAATTTGTGTCAGACATGGCAGAAATCTGACCACAAGTAGTGACATGGGACACACAAATGCTTCTTGATAAGCAGACCTTACATGTTCCAGTGGTAATGTCTTAAGAGGTCCCTGAAATGCCATCAGTTGATCCCAAGTGATCACCACGCAACAGTAAGAAGATTAAGGGGACTAAAAAGAGAGAGCATATTTCTCCCATATTGGCTCAACTTCATGGGCTCCCTGTTAAAGCCAGAGTGTATTTTTTAAATCTTCATCCTTACATAGAAAGTCCAGAATGATCAGGGGCCATCATACCTTAAAGGCCTCATAGTAAAAGTTTCAAAAATTAGAATGAGAGCTGGAGAATTCAGCTATCAGGCTAAAGATTAGCTCCCAGTTTGGATTCAGGAGACAGAAACCCTGAACTGAACTGTCCACTTCTAAAATTTCCTTTGTAATAAAGCTTATACCTGTGGTTGGATGAGGTGACCCTGAAACATCCTTTAGTTATGCTGCTATAGGTTCAGACTGCTGTGGCACTCTCCTACTTCACTTCCTTTTATGTGCAACTGTTGCGTCTTATGTTGTTTGTAGTCTCTCTATGTTCATCTTTTTTTTCTTCCCTTTTGCTCCACCCTCCAGCCAGTCACACTAAATGCAGCCCAACCCTAACTCTGGTTCTGCTGGAGGTCTCTTCCTGTTAAAAAGGAGTTCTTCCTCCCCATTGTCACTAAGTACTCCTTACAGGTGACTGTGTGATTGTTGCAGTTCTCTCTCTAATAAGTATGTAACTTACAATATAAGGTACCTTTAGATGGCTGTTGTTTTGAACAGACTCTATATAAAGATATAAAACAACAACTTATAAAAGCAACTACTAGCCAGAATGTAACTGAAGTTTCTCATGTTCGTTGTCTCAGATGTTTGGCTTTTGATTGGTTTATTTAGGGACCAAAACAAACTCAAGCTTCATGTCTTTAGTTCTCTGAAGGATTTGTTTTATTTGATGGGCTGATGATGATGATGATGATGCTGTGGTAGTTGATGTCCCACGGAAACCTCATGTCTCCATATTTCAGCTTTTCGTGCATTTTTACTTTTTTTTTTTTCGTTTGTTTTGTTTTGTTGCACAAAAAGTGTCAACATTTTCTAAATGGAGATTTGTGTGCTCTGATCAACACTAAAGATGAACTTATGAATATTAGTATTTATGTTTACACACAGTTATATGATTTCAATTTTTTTTAATGTGGTTATAATCATGCACATTTCTAACGTGCACCAGCACAACAACAAATTTTTAAAAACCACTGTATACGTTAGTATTTAATTTTGTGTTTTGTTTTTGTTTTTTTTACATTATATTCCACTTTTTTTTTTATTTTTGATTTTATCATCTATGCAGTATTTTTTGGCATGAAGTAGAAATTAGTTGTTTGATGTGTTTTTGAGACTGGGAGGTTTAAAAATGCACCTTCTACAGCAGCCGATAAACTGGCTGACCGTATGAATGATGAAGTGGGAAAAGAAAACGTTTAAGCCCCCCCCCTTTTTTTTTTTTACATCTTCTGTGAGATTTAAGTTTTACAAACTTTCTCAAAGCTTGAAACACAAAGACTGAGGCTGTAATCTGATACTCCTATCCATTTTTTGAATTTCAGTATGGTTCAGAGTCTTTAAAATGGGAGACTTTATTCATCACAAGCCACATTTCCACCTAAATTTATCAGAACTCTCGCTTATATGTCTAGACCTAAGCTTTCCAAGTTTCCACCACACTCTGGAAATACTTGGCAAATACAAGCCAATCATTTATGAAATCACTAGCCTTACTACTACCAGATCCACATTGTCAGCTTAAATTTTTTTAAAAATATATAAAACATAACAATATATATTGAAATGTACTCAAACTCGGTATACTCGAACAATCAACAACACTCAGGACTGTAACCCCGCCTTAAAAGATTAAGCCCTGCCCACTTCTGCTTCCACCTCGCCCTACACTTCCCTGCAGAACACACTGTTGACGATTCTCAGTCGTTAGATGTAGTTGGCTGGAACCACTGGCCATGTACTCCAACTCTCTAACCCCTTATACAATTACTGATTGTGCTCTTTAGTTGAGAAACGTCCATTTCTATTCTGCAGAAACCTCAGCTTTGTTTTTAAGTTTTAAACGGTCTCCCTGAAACTAAATTTTGTAGAATAATTCAAAAGGTTTTTAGCTCCCAGGAACATTACTGCATTAAAAATGTTGCTTTATATTGATATAAATGCAAGATGTTGCTGGGTTTTTTTTATTTTTGTTTTGCATTTTATAGACCAAAATAATTTTCTTGCATAGAAGAATTATCATCAACATAATTGGCTGTAACTATACTGCCCACCTCTAAGTCGCACCATATATCAGAGATAACACTATGAAGCAGGACTAAATGAACTCAGTCAATGAGGCATTCCTAAGTGGTGGAACATTTTGTGGCGCTCTCTTCTAATCCAGAAATGATTTGTAATTTTCTGAGCCCGGAACGGTTGAGGCTCTACAGCCTCACTAGCGCCCTCTAAAGGCTTTCGTTTTACTGTCTGTCTGATTGGATGAAAAGCAGCACGGATTACAAGCCCAGTTTTTGAAAGCCGTGGGAAAAACTGGATCATGTCTCTTATGTTTTAAATGCATGTTTACGTTCATTCAAATACTGTTACTGATGTTTCACCGTGGTTGGACTTTTTAATTCACATTCCTGTATATTTCCTGCAGTTTGAGTCAGCAACATTCTGCACTGCAGTTTCAGATGGTTTACAGTCACTTTTTTTTTTGCAGTTTGCTATTTCTCTGGTTTTGCACACTCCCTGTGTGCGGTGGGCTGCAGTAGTTGGTGGATGTCTGAGGCAGTGGAGCTCAGGAGGATTTACCTGCATCTAGTCCTGATCTGTTAAAGCACCAGTCCGAACATTTTAGTTTGTCATCTCAGTGCACTTTGCCTCTGATTGGATGATTAAGTCTGGGGACTATGCGTACACAGTCTCTTCACATCATGTTTTTATTTTTCCCCCGTTTATATTTATCCGAGTTGATATTTCCCAAACATTTCACTGTTCCTTTAATTGCTAAATTTAGACAGTTAAGTGTAAAGGAGGTATGACAATGTTAAAACTTTACTGTTACTCAGGACATAAAGGTTCCCATGCTTACTTTAGACCCCTTCCAGTAAACACACTGGTAAACAGAAGGTGTCATTCGACTTTAAAAAAAAAAAAAAACTGTCAAATTTGGCTTTAAATGGGACCTGTTATGCATTTATTTCTTTTCTGTCATATACATACTGTTACAGTGGTGGATGCTCACATTAAACCTAGTTTCAAATAATAAGGTCACTGTATGTACAAGTAATCCCTGAAGCCCAGGCTTTAGACTCCCCTAAACATCCCACTGTCATTCAGGGGGGTTTTTTTTCCTACTGTTGGGACGTCAGACACAGCAGATCCCCAATTCAGTCATTTCGACGGCCGCACCAACCTGCTGATCATACCTTCAGGTTGTGAAGTGCAGTTTGTCAGAAAGTTGCCTCAAAGGAGAAGGAGCTAAAGCAGCTTGAGAAAACATGGGCGTTTGTATTTAAAGATCTGTAATTCTTCTCAAAGATTCGTCATAACGTTCATGCTTTTCTGTCAAATTAAAATTAGTAATGTGGTACTAATTATAAGAAAATATTTTTTAATCTTTTTGTTTTTATACAGTAACTTTAGCATAACTGAGGTCATGCAAAATTTTACCGTAATACTGTGAAAACTCTCTGAATTACAGGCCTCTAAAGCAGGGGTCTCCAACTCCAGGCCTCAAGGGCCGGTGTCCTGCAGGTTTTAGCTATCACCCTGAATCAAATGATTAGTTCATTAGCAGGCCTCTGGAGAACTTCAAGACATGTTGAGGAGGTCGTTTAGCCATTTAAATCAGCTGTGTTGAATCGAGGACACATCTCAAACCTGCAGGACACTGGTCCTTGAGGCCTGGAGTTGGAGACCCCGATGTAAAGTTTCAGCATTTCTTCAATTAATTAACTACCTAAATTAACTGCCTATTGTGAGGTTGACATTTTGACCCAAAATATGCAAGAAAACATTTGAATGAGCCTTTGAGCCTGGGAACTGGAACTGGTTTGAACAAATCCACTAACAAGATCTCTCACTTAAAAAGGGGTAACGCCTACACAACAGGAAGAAACCCATTCCACCCCTTGAGTATTGAGCCATAATCAACTCATTTATCATGTTGTTACAGGAACTGGAAGCCTAAGAGTTTGGCATCTATATGATGAGCTTGGGGCATGAAATGAAACTTGATAATTATGCTACTTTCCAGCAAAACCACTGACCCAAAGTGCAGATCTGAGACAATCAAAGCTCAGGTATACTTCATGACCATCTTGGTTCTAGGACTATGGTGTGGTTTAAAGAAAGTGCTGACATCTGTGAAACCCAACAATATTTGTTAAATAGAATCATTTGAATGTCACGAATGTGTTGACTAATGACGAAAACAAAGTAACTACTGAAGAAGTTAATCCAGCTTTACACGGTTATGTTAATCTAATAGTTCTGTATATTTATTTACCCTTTTGACACTTGACGTCAGCTGCTACAGGCTCATGCTAATCTTAGTGAGGTATTGCACAATGCGTTTCTTTTGTAAAAGCTCTGGGCGAAATCATGTGCTGGATACACACCACTGTAAATCAGTAAATACAAAGCGAGTGATGAGACACATAGTGACAGTTAAACCATGAGGGACAAGCTGCGTTAGCAGGAAAAACATGTTGCATAATCCACTTCCCCTCAACTGTGGGAATGATGAGAAGAAGAAGGAGGGAGAAGTAGAAGACGGAATTAATAGGTTTAGGAAACCTGAGAATCACATGGTATAACTGCCATTCAGTCAGGTCTGGTCTGTCCCAGCTGTTGTGTCAAGATGGCGATGCTGGCACATAGTCAGCAATGGCATGTGTGATGTGTGCCAAGAGTGGGCCACATTCTTATGGCCACCTTTGCACCATGTGTTTGTCACTCCTGTTTTTTGTTTTGTTCTTCTCTTTATTTAAACAAAATCCAACCGAACAAGCTATTTATGACATCACATTTTGGACTTTTGGAAACATACGCATTTTAACTGTCTTTTTAATTTTTTTTTATACTTAAAAAAAAAAACAAAAACAAATGTTGACATCACATAAGACTACAAACATTATAGTACACATTGTTAAATAACAATTAAATTAGGGGCTGTATTAAACAATCTTATCGTTTCCTGGAGACTGTTGTTTTTCTGTCTCACTAATTATTTCAATGTGTTTCGAGTAAATAAAACTAGAATAATGATTTTAAAAAACGACCTCCTACAACCTTCATTGGCAACTCGATTAAGCAAAACTGAAAAGAGTTTAACTGCAGCAGATGGATAATGTAGATTTTTACGCATAGCACGAGGAGGGTCTCAACATCTGCACTTACACAATCTTTCAGCGCCTCGTAACAGGCAGCAGAAAAGGAGAAAAAATACTTACCGCGATCAGGCTTATCACGACAATGAAAGTCCGTTTCAGCCACACGTTCGCTCTTCCCATGTTTGCTTCTTCTGATCTCGCTCCACAAGTCAATGCGTCCCTCAAAAGTGATAATTTGTGCGCCCGTAAAGAAATAAATCTACTTTTAAAGAAGAGAGACCCGTCAAAGTCCCTCCCCGATAGTCTGTGCTCCCCACCTGGAAATAATGGTGAGAATGTGGGTGGGTGGAGTTGAAGAGTCAGCCAAGCAGTGCTCTTATACTCCAGGTCATGAAGTTGCTTATCAAAACCAATTACTCTCTGTGTATGACCCTGTTAATTTAAAGCCTGAATCATGAAATAATTGAAGAAAATTATTATTTATTTATTGGAAAATTGAATGTTTTGTGAACCTTATCATGGATTTAAAAAAAATATTAATTTGCATATATATGTTTAAATTTGCATCATATGTTATTTCGGTCACCCTAATGATGTACAAGCCTCAAAAACTCATTTAAATATGATCCATTTGACTTTAATGCCTAAACACTGGTGACTGCTAAGTAACAGATTTATTACCAATATTATCAATATTTATGAGCACAAAAACACACGATCATACATGGAGCTCGTAATGTGTGATTAGGTGCTAAATATGCATTATTGTATTATATTATTTATTAATAGGGGTGTCAAACATAAGGCCCAGGGACACAGAATCAGCCTTGCCAATCTGGTCCACTGGATGGTTTTGGAAAATGTGAAAGAGGACATAAATTCTGAACTTTAAACTTTATTTTAATAAGTTTTAAAGCTATTCCTACTGATAAAGACCGCCACCATGGGCATTCATAATACACCATATGAAGTTATAGTTATAATTTAAGACCACTGAAGATCCACATGAGATCAAAATTAGCCGTATGTGATGTATGTGATACTATGACCACAAATGGAGTGGGAGTGTGTACTTTTTTTTCACTTTGTCTGACATATTTCCTGCAACAAGCTCTTGATGTAGGAAGTGCATTTTCCAAAGTAGCTCACACATACAGCAAAACACAGAAGACAACCTGCAAAATGCTTTGAACCTTTGAACTTTGAACCTTAAACCTTTAATTCATTTGTCAAAATTGAGTTTTCGTACAAATCATTATCACCAAATTGACAACTTTTCCTGACACTCTAATTTCCAGACATTCTTGTATATACAGCTTTATATGCTGTTTTCACTGACACACTGACAGTGGCTTCAGTTCAATTCTCTATTGACATTTTCAAAGCAGAGCATTAGGTGCATAAATGATCATATACAGAATTGTCTATCTGTGATGAAAACACAGTTATTGTAGTATTTTTGATCTGTTAAATGCCTTTATACTGTCTCAATATGTTTTGTTTTGGGTTTTTGTTTTTATGTTTTTTGCTATTTCAGCACTTCATTTTCTTTATTTTCCTCTATTTGTTGTATAGCATTTTGTGACTGATTCTCTGTACAAAGTGCTTTATAAATAAACTTTACTTACTTACTTACCTTAACTTTCAATAATATATCTGCAACATTTCATTGAGTAAGTCATCACAGAATATGCAAAACAGTTCATCTAACTGACAAAATCTGCTGAGCCCACAGCTGTAAGTCACTGATCTGTCAAAATATATCAAGCCGCAGAGTTACAGCATTGTGTGAACACAGAAGAAACTGCTCAGATAAACACTTTACAGCCTGTCCATGAAAGAGGAATAGGATTAAGGATGTATGGTGGTTTAATAAGGACAAAATGATAGTACAGACGATACAAAAGAGGACATACATACTATATATATATATATATATATATATATATATATATATATATATATATATATATATATATATATA
>VVHJ01042222.1:0-23681 GCA_015107715.1 Tylochromis polylepis | reverse complement strand
CAAATCATGAGATAAAAACACCAAAAGTTGTGTTATTCTCTTTATGTTAGAGTTCTTCTTGTAAAAACCACCTATATATTTTGCATTATGTGTGACTAGGTTGAAAGAGAAGAATGCAGAGTTTCAGAACAGAGGGATCCACGTGTCTCAGGTGCGTTCTGTCAGCGAGCCTCTCCGGCTTGGACGACTGCAGGGGAATCACTTCGACCTGGTTGTCCGGGACCTGAGACCACACGGTGCCGGTGACACGCAATCCTCTGGCGCAGACGTGCACACACGGCTGGCAGCACTGGTGAAAGAAGCAGTGGAGAATGTCAAGGTAGATGTTGAGTTTTGGGTTGCCTGCAATCCTGTGGTAAAAGCTTAAGCCAAGAGCCAGGCTTTCTTTAATGTTTTATTTTAGAGTTTTTTATTGGACATTGAGAAGCTTAAAAAAGGCAAAACTTAAGTAGCGAACCAGTGTTGTTGTCTACACTTAGACAGCTTGGCAAAGAATAAACTTTGAATTGTATACAAAACACTTGATTTGTTAAAGTTTCTTTAGTTGATTCTAAAAATGCAAAGAAAACACAGTTTGACCAACAAGGTAATTCTCAAAGAGCTATTAGCGAAAAACCTGGTATACCTTAGTGTAGTCCCCCAAAATTTGAGGAAAGTGATCAAATGGAGGAAAAAAGACGAAGTGGCAATCCTAAAAAGAAACTCACTGCAGCAGAAAAACAGTATCTGAAGGTCATGTCCTTTAAAAACAGGAGGGGAAAAAAATCCAGCAAAGACCTGACACAGGACCCGAGAGATGCATCTGGCCCTTCATCTCCTGTTCACTGAAGCCTCATCAGAAAAGGTCTCAGTGGAAGGGTGGCTGTCAAGAAGCCACAGCTGAAATTAGAGTTGTAAAATATGTCTGCTCAGTAGCAAGTGGTTTTGTTGGTTCAGAACGTGTGCTTCATACGAGCTACATAGCTACCAGCACACATTGACCTCTGATGTTTTTCATTGTAGACCAGAGGGTTTGTCAACTACTACGGACCACAGAGGTTTGGGAGCGGACAGAGCGTTCAGTCTGATCGAGTAGGACTAGCTCTACTGAAAGAGGATATGGTGAGCGTTTGAGACATTTGCAATGTATTCAAGATGATAATACTGCTGGTTACTGTCATATAAAGCTGAGCCATGACTGGCAGTGCTTAGTGAAAAAAGCACATTGTTGAGTTACTGTATGTAATGTGTGTGCCAGGTGAGTGCTGTACGTCTCTTCTTCACTCCAGAGGAAGGCGATGATCCTCAGAGTCATGCGAAGAGACACTTCCTCCAAACAGGTTTTATGGGGGTTTTTTGTTGTTGTTTTTTTTGTTGCTGTTTTAGTTTTATGGGAGTTTCCTCTTTCTCCAGAAACTTCTAAAATGAGAACTATTCTTTGCTGAATCTGAGGTTTTTTTTGGTGACGTGTGATGATCCATTCCTCTATTTATTTTCGATAGTCAGCTGAAATTCACCATCCATGTTTGGCTAAAACCTTATGATTTTGTAATGTCAGCATCTGCTGTTGTAGTGAATTCATGACACATTTCATAAACCAAGTTTTGTATTTTTTAAAACTGAATTAACGTCATGCAGATGCTTTTTTTTTTTTTTTTTTTTAGATTTTTTTTTTTTATTTTTTTTTTTTTTTGTTTTGTTTTATCGTTTTTGTTTTTTTTTTTTTTTTTTTTTTTTTAAGAATTTACCATTTCAGTATGTTTTGTCTTTTTATTTTTCTCTGTCTTTCTCCCCTCTCCACTCCAGATAACGCTAAGGAGTCTTTAGCTTTGATGCCGTTGTCCAAGCCCAGGGAGCGGTTGATGCTGCGGGCCCTGAACCGCTATGGTACAGGTCCTGATGGTTGTGATCAAGCCTGGCTTAGCCTGCCACACAGCATGAGGATTTTCTACCCTCACGCTTACTGTAGCAGGTCAGCTGAAAGGAGAATCTACCCATCCGTTAGCTTAACTGCTTGTCCTGTTCAGGGTTGCAGGGGAACTGAAGCTTGTCCCATCTGTCATAGGGCAAAAGGCGGGCCACATCTTAGAATATTTTTTATGATAATATATGAAAATTTTGGAGGGTAACACATTCATAGACACGTTTGACAGATAACGATATGTAAAAAAAAAAAATGTTGTGTATTAATTTATTTACTAAAACTGGTTTCCATTACAGGTGAGGGAGATAAGCTGGGGCTAGGTGTAGCCCAAATAAGTGGTTTCCTTTATTTATTAGGAAATTAAATTAAATGTTAGAAAAACCAACCGATATTATTAATAACGCGCCATCCCAGTGCTTTAGATGTTTAATTTGAATGACTATGTTGATGTTTTTGTGGTTGTCAGAATTTGGAACGAGGCGGCAGCACACAGGCTAACTACAATGGGTCATAGTGTCCGAAGAGGTGACCTGGTGTGGTTACGACAAGGTCAAAACAAAATGGAAGATGCTAGAGAAACCAGCATGGCTCAGGTAAGAAGGCAGACAAAACAGGAAAAGGAATAAATGACCAAAAATATGGCTCAGCAGTAATTAGGATAACTTTGTGTTATAATTAGAGAAATACTTTTCCAGGTTTTGTGACTTTGTTGCATCTGTGACATACGTTATCACAGAAGTACAAGAACCAGCTTGTTGACTTCATTGTGGACCTAAATGCTAGAATTGTTGTTCCCACATTCGTTTTCACACATTCACCTGATCCTTGAATTTTTCTATCTTTAACTTGGTACAGTCATGTGTGCTGCCTCCTACACGCTACCTCGGCAGTGCCCACCGCTTAAACCACACAGTGTTTCCAGTGCAAACACATCTAAGCTGAGTGTTTCCTCCTGTGTGTTCACATGTTCATGCAAGCCTGAGTTTAAGTTTTGTGTTATTTTTCAAAGTAAAGTTTCCACAGGCCAAACACAAAAGGAGGAGTGGCATTTAAGAATCTAAGCTGGAGAAATGAAAGCATAATCTTGGCCTGAAACTGCAAAACTACGGTTAGAATGGGGGGTGTGAACAACACAAAGTATATCAGCAGACAGCTCATTAAAAAAATTTAATCAGTGTAGTTATTTATTGCTTCTATTTGTTTCCTTTTAGTGAGGCAAACTACCCTTTTTAGTGTGCATGAAAGGACAGAGTAGAGGTGAAAAGTGTGGTTACTCCCTTTTTGTTTTGCTTGTTGAGGCTGTGATTGAGCAGTTTACAACAGTAACTTTGTTGCGGTTTCACTTACTGTACTTTTGCTGTTGCAGTCCAGAAATACCTCCTGGTAATTTCAGCAGTAAATAGGATTATTTAGGGACACATTTTTTTGTGCTCTCTTGGTCACAGGACACATTTTAAATGTGAGGATACATTGCTACTTTTTTTTCAAACACCCTGTCAGTGCCATTAACTTTGTCTTTGTGCCTTTTTCTAGATCCATGTGGTGACAGATAAAGAGGAGCAAGAGGGTATCTACAAACTAGAACAAGTAGGGAGTTTTTGGAGCTATTTGTGTCTCTGCCAAATGCTATTTTTTGTACAGTACAGTAACACTACAGTTGCTACTTGTTACATTATTGTCCTGCCAGGTTGTGTTACCGATGCCAGGAAACACTGTGAAGTATCCAGAAAATGCCATGGGAACTTGGTACCGAGAGAGGCTGGTCAGAGATGGACTGGAAGATTGCCGCTTCAGAGTCAGCAGCCTCAAACTGAACCTGCCTGGCTGCTACCGCCCCCTGCTGGCAGTGCCTCACAACCTCAGGTACCAGCTGCAGAGAGCAACCAGCAGAGATGGTGCAAGAGCGATGGCAGGGTCGGAGTCGCTCACTCTCACCCTAAACTTTGACTTGGACTCCTCGTGCTACGCTACCATCTGCCTCAGAGAGATCATGAAGTGTGACCCCTGAAGGTTAAAGGAGGACATAGCTGTTGTATTTGTTTGAAGGAGAAGAAAACAGCTTTTCTACAATACTTTGTACTTTCATTGACCCTTATTATGTTACCAGTAGTCTTTTAGTTTGTTGTTGAAAACTGTAAGCATAAAGAAAAGTCATATTGTGCAGTTGATAAAGCATAATGAAAGGAGGCCACTGCCAAATGTGAACAAATGTATATGTAAAAGAATTCATGCAGTATGTGTCTCGTGCCATAAATAAATCCTCTAAAACAACAACGTTTCTGATTTATTTACTTTTTTCTCCATTTTCATTCAGAATGTTTAACTTTGAAATCTTAAAAACACAAATTGAGTGGGTTCAACTCCACACTTTCCATCTTTAAAATAATGAAGCATTCACCTAAAATGTCAGAAATGAACTGCAATCCTAAGTAAGTCCGCTTTAAATGTGCATTTGCTTTAAAAAAAAAAAAAAGACCTTGTACCAATAACCTTTGACCCTTACAAAATCACTTCTGTTATGCTGTAGGGAGCATTTTGCTGGCATGATAGGAGTCTGCTATTTCTCCTCTCCCCACCTCCCTGTTCTCTTCTTATCCCTGCTGATGTAGCATGCGATGTTAGCCACAGCCCGTTTAGATGACAGCTGCCATTCTGATTGCTCAGGAAAGCATATCAATATGTGCCATCACAAGAACGTTTAAAATGTCTCCCAGCATAGTCTCCAGGATTGAGTGAGGAGAGCTGGACAGGGTCATTGAAAGGCATTAACCCAACAGCAAGAATGGTATCTGTTCCTTTGTGGGAGGAGGAATGCGAGATGCACTGCCAGAGCCCTAGAAATGACCTCCAGTGTACCTGTCATAAACAGACTCCATTAGGATGAGGTGAGGTCACAACATTTGTTAGAGTTACCTGTGCTCACAGCTCAGCACCATACAGGTCAACTGGCAGGTCTGCCACTGATGCCCTGTTCTCTTCACAGATAAGACCTTGTTCACACTGAGCACATGTGACAGTCCTCAGTGAGTCTGGAGACATTGTGGTGAATGTTATGCTGCCTGCAAGATCATCCAGCATGACCAGTTAGGCAGTGGGTCACTGATGGTCTGGGGAGGAATATTCTTAGAGCTACACGCAGATCTCCACATCCTTGTTAGAGCTTATGCTAGTGCTGAGGGGTGGGCATTGCTCTGCACCAGAAAGAGAAGCTCATGTATGACTGATGTATTGATGCCATTGACTCGCCCTCACATTCATTAAACCTGAATCTAGCTGAGGCAAATTGGGCCACAGACTCTCACAGAGCTCACTGATGCACTGATCCAGGTCTGAAAGGAGATTCCCCAGGACACCAGCCACTGTCTCATCAGAAGCATGCCTAAACATGATCTCACGCTGCCAGTAGTGACAAGCACACTAGCAATAAGCAAGGCTAGAGGAAGGATAAGGAGCGAGCACTGATCTGTGGCCACCACCTGTGAAACCATTTCCTTTCTGTGGTTTGTCTTGTTGTTGTCTCTCCACCTGCTATCACTTCCATTTGCAACAGAGCAGATGAAATGGATTTGGAAAGATTTATGCTTCCTAACTGGAAAGATTTAAATTTAACAGACTTTGTGTTTTACTGTGATAATCGCGTGTTCCCTTATTTTTTATTTATTTATTTTTAAAGAAGTGTAAATAAATAAATCTTTCATGGGGGGTTGAAATGTATTCTTCCAAAGTATCTAAATGCTTTTAAAAATTAATTAAATCACGGTAAGTGATATCCTCTCCTAGACTAGCCTTGATGGGCAGCTGAGGCTCAGGAGGTACAGGGGGTTGTATACCAGTCAAAAGATTTATGGTTCAGTCTCCAGCTCCTATGGCATGCCCAAGCATCCTTGGTGATGAATGCTGATACATTCATCAGAATGTGAGTGTGTGAATGTTAGATAATGTACTTAGGCATAGAAAAAAAAGCACCGAGTGCATGGTTGGGTGAATCAGACTTGCGGTAAAAAGCACTTTGAGTGCTCACTTAGAGTAGAAAAGTGCTGTATTAATACCAGTCCTTTTAGATTGTTCTCTTATTTATAGATTGACAAGGCAATGTCCATTCACCACCACTTTCAAAAATCCATTGGATTTAACCTGCATATGGCTTGTTTCCTATTAAGATACTCACATTTCCATTTGGAACTTATTTATTATGCTGTCAAACAGATACCACCAGATGGCGACAACACACCATAGAAGTCAAGCAAACGTCACAGGCACTCCTAGTGGTGTAGTGTCACATAGAAAAGTGATTTAAACTACTTTGCAGGGTATGAACATTTAGGATACTTAAGTGTTCACCAGTTTACTATTTTCCAAACTGGGATGATGCTCATTATCTTATCTGAGAGAACAGCAGCTGCCCCACATAGCTGAAAGGTTAATAATAATCATAATATTTAGGATTTCAGTGCACTCCTTTCCTGTGACTGAATCCAGTCCTCTAGTTCACATGATCCCCTCTCATTTAAATATAGAGCGGTGGACCAGTGAGAGAGCCATTTTAAGAACCAATAAAAAGTATAATGAAGGATAAAACTCGGGTATAATTACATTGCTAAGGGGCAGCTTTCGATCTGGATTAAAACTGAGCTAGCTTTGCCTCGTGTGACTAATTCATGGAATTTTGATGAGAATGTTTACAGACACCAGCATATGAAACCAATCTCATGAATAACTCATGCTGGCCATACCTCTGAGCTATTCTTAATAGCCATTACTGTAAGTAATATGAAAAGAGACTGACTATATGGGTGTTGTTGTTGAAGGTGGGTTCTGACATGCAGGCTGTCATCAAACCACTGCATTGCTTGATAAAGTATCTGCCTGTAAGCTAAACTGTCTGGTAAAGAAATACATCAGCACTAATGAGTTTCTTCACTTGTTGAAGATTTTTGTGGCAAACTTGCATGCTTGCACAGCGCACAGACTACATCCTACAGTACTGAACAGTCTGTTAAATGTTTCTTGCCTCAGGAGCCAAAGGGCACAGGTGTACTCTGGGTATCAAATGTTTTTAGGTCACTGTTATATCTTGATATTTTGTTGTTTTCAGTCCTAAACCAAGACTCTTGAACAAAGAGTCTTAGCAGTGGCTAAACCTTAAAACCCACCCATCCAATCCATGTTGCACAAATCAAAGTCCAAAGAGCAACATAAGTAAAATAACCATCTCAAAACTACTAAACTAATGATATAAGCTTAAACATTTAATTTCCCATTGATCCAACAAGGTTCTGGAAACATTCCTCAGAGATTTTGCTCCATATTGACATGAACAGTTGCGGAAGATTTGTGGGCTGCACATCCATTACGGGAATCTCCCATTCCACCACATCCCATAGGTGTTCTCTTGGATTGAGACCCGTAAACCCTGACCTGCAGAAGTCAACAGTGAGTTCATGTCTCCCATGAACTCACTGTCATGTTGAAAGAACCAGTCTGAGATGAGCTTTGTTATCCTGCTAGAAGCGACTATTAGAAGATACACTGTGGTCATAAAGGGGTGGACGTGGTTAGCAACAACACTCAAGTTGGCTGTGGTATTTAAACAATGCTCAGTTGGCACTAAGGGGCCCAAAGTGTGCCAAGAAAACGTCTTCACAGCATTAAACCACCACTTCCAGCCTGAACCGTTGATACAAGGTAGGATGGATCCGTGTTGCATGTTTTTTCTGACCTTACCATCCTAATGTGGCAGCAGGAATTAAGATTAATATGATTGTTTTTCCAGTTTTCTACTGTTCGATTATGGTGAATCAGTGTAAACAGTAGCCTTAGTTTCCTGTTCATAGCTACCAGGAGTGGCACCCAGTGTGGCCTGCTGCTGTAGCTTCAAGGTGTGATGGTATGCTATTCTGCATACCTTGGTTGTAACGAGTGTTGAAGGTGTGGCCATTCTCCTCTGACATCAATGAAGCATTTTCACCCAGAGAACTGCAGCTCATTGGAAATTTTCTCTTTTTCAGACCATATGCTGTAATCCTAGACACGGTTGTGTGGGAGAATCCCAGTAGATTACCAGTTTCTGAAATACTCAGCCTGCCTGGCACTGACAAGCACGCCACATTCAAAGTCTTGACCATACATGGTCACATAGGCTACATGCCTAAATCCACTGCTGTGTTGCTGTGATATGATTGGCTAATTAGATATTTGTGTTAACAAGCATTAACAGGCGCATTCTGAGACTCATTTCTGTCTTAATTTAAAATGAATATAATATTATATTATACCAGAGAGTTGGTTGCTTTGAATATTTTGAGCATCAGAAGTATCATTACTCACAGTAATAAACTGTTTTTACATAGAGTTCTTTGAAATGTATTACACTGAAAATGTCATCATATAGAAAGACATAGGAGTTAATAATATATTGAACAGCACCTTCGTTAAAGAAGTTCTGATATTTTAAGCCTGACTTACACTAACATTTAGCTCACTTGCAGTTTAAAAGCAGTGGTGCGTAGTATCACTCTACATCATAGGCAGAGAGTGACTGACACACGGGGTGAGTGACTTCTCCTTACCCTCGGGCTAATTCGCAATCCAGCTGGCTGTGGAGAAATATTGACCCACTTCAGCAACAAAGATGACAAATTTACTACACGTCTCACTAGCTGAAGGGCAGGGAAAAGGCCTGAGAATTAGTAGGAAGTCAGGGGTTATGAGAGACATTTAGCACTGATATAGTGTGACGTGTTTCCCCTCGCAAAGAGAGATGGAGGAAAGGCTATGAAAGACACCATCGAATGAGGAAGCACTGTAATTCACTCTTAGTTTTCCTAGTTTTTCTCTTCCCTGATGAACTTTGGTTGTTTCTTACTCAGTCATCAATAATGTATGTGTATGCCATTTCTGCTAGTGGTTTTGGAAGCTCCTGTAGTTACTGAGGAGGAGGAAACCTAATATAACGGAAAGAAGGAATGCTAGATGAACAATGAAAGAAGGAAAGCAAGTGGGCAAAATCAATTAGTAATCTAATACAAAACAATAAAATGCTAGATATGACTAATGGGCAAATTAAGGGCAATTTTTGAAGTGCACACTGCTGTTTCTGGTTTGACAAATACAAAACATACCCTGAAACACTGATTGAACATATAAACACTTGAGCAGCATTTGACCTCTCTAAACTGCCTGTCCCTCACTCAGTTGATTGACAGGTGGTGCACAGTGTTGTTAGACAGACACTGATATGCAGGTGGACCTGTGTTTGTTCTGATCTTGTCTGTCTCTGTGTCTGTCTGTGTGTGTGTTGTTGTTGTTTCTAAGTCCTGTCTGCCGTGTTAATGCAGTAACCACTGCTGAGTATTCTCCAGACTGGAGGCTGATCATTGTCATGGGAGGTGATATAAAGGACAAGCAATGCTGCTATTGTTACCGTGTCAAAATTAGTTTTCAGTGTTCCCAATAAAAGAAAACATTTCCTACATTGCTATGAACCTGCTCATACACTTACATTTAAGGCATTTGTTTATTCAAATGATGCACTGAGTTCAGGGGCGCTTCTTGGACTGGATTCTGGTCATTTTGCGGGAAATGAAACTAACACAAAGGCAGCTGTTGTCAAAACAAAGACCTTTAAAAAGTTTTGGAAATGATTTTGCCACACGAAATTCACATTCACGCAGTTAGAATAACTTTTTTGAGAACACTAAGCCATCTAAATCCACACGAGGAACAATGCACGTATGCTTAATATGATATTGGATTTTTAAAAACTGATACTAGTATTGCTATTTGGTGGTTACAAAATTTGATATGTGGGCCGATATTTCTTCTCTTTCAGACTCTTTCTGTACATTTTTTATGTGTCGTTATTTATGATGTAGTTTAAAAAATTATCTTGTGTTATTTGCAAAAAAAAGTTGTGTATTACTGGTTTAAGCACTGCCCTAATCTGCTTGCATAAGGTTGTTGTTGTGTTGTGCAGCAGAGAAGTGCAGTGTGCCCTATAGTGGCAAAACTATTCAACATAGCTGACCAAGGTTTCTTTCTTCTTTAGTTTTTGAATTTTCATTTATCATCTGTTATAAATGCTGATACTGGCTGGTATATTGGCAAATAGCTAATATTGGCCAATATACCAGCCCTGCCAAAGTATCAGTCACTTAAGAGCTGACATAGAAGTATCAAGAAGCAAATGCTTGTTATCCTTGTGGTACCTTTTTAGACACCTCCTGCATAAAAACCCCCAAAATTCAGATTGTGATTGACACAGTGTCACTAAAAGAGAATGTTTTCAGATGACTTAGTTTTGGTTTTTCCCCCAGATATATTTCTTGGACTGGTACACGAGCTAACAGGGCATATTTCTTTTCTTTTAATTTTGAAAACGCACATGGCCATGCCCTTTTATTATGGGACTGTGGCATTCAACGGTAACACCACAGGACCTCTTTGCTGCCCAGAGGCTGCCATGTCACCCATTTTAGTGTACTCCAGTGTCCCACATGTGAGATGCCTGCATGTGGAAAATGAACTGACCCAGTAACTGCAGCTGTGCTATTGACAAGTGGAACAGAGGGGAATAAATGACTGAAACAAGATTGATTACGGGATACATTAATGCTGCCATGCTGGAAGAACAGCACTGGTTGCACATGTTAGATCTATAGGACAAAAAGATGACGATGAAAGGTGTGATGTCAATCCACAATGCGTGGTGTGTTGTGTCTAAATGAAAATGGTGGTCTCAAGGTAGTGTATAACTTTCATATCACTCCTTTTTTATTAAAATGATGTGATGCATATGTGTAGAGCAGCACTGATGCCAGGTTTGAGTGTGGCTCAGGCAGCAGTGGAAAACAGCAAACCTGCTGTGCCAGTTAGAGTTTAAGGAAATCCCTTTTTTGTGTGGAAAAATTAATCTTATAACCATTAGCCAAATTCCATTTCTGGCTGAAAAAAAGCACAGCTCTAACACAGCTCTTTTTTAAAAGATACAAATAAATAAAAAGCTATAAAACATCTGGCTGCTAAAATATAAGAAGTGCCTGTTGCTAACTTTTGGATGTGACCAGGCACCATGTCCAGCCAGTGGAAAAAGTTAATTTCCTGCCCTGTTTGTGACCCAACTTTTTACACACTCCGGCACACCAGCGGGATTGCGGTAAACTGCCTCCACATGAGCCCTTAATGGGTTACTTGCTACAACTGGGAATTTTTCTCACGCTGTAAAATTTAAGATAAAAAAAAAACAAACAAAAAAAACTATTAAACCTCTGCCCTGGTACACTGAGCACTCTGTGCCAGAGCAGAAGACTCTCACTGACTGCAAGGCACATAGAAACAGAGAAAAGCTCATTATTTTTAATGGTGTCTCTCCACTGGTTAAGAGAGGAAAAGAGAGAGGTTTCAATAGCACTACCTTTGCTTGTTCCAGACTGCAGCACTGCAACCAGTGTTTACCAGAAACATTAGGTCTACCCGAATATATATATAAAGTATCTTGCACCTGAACGTTACATATTAAGCTAAGAGATAACCAGATAAGTTCTTATGCAAGCTGTTATTATGTTCTATAGTTATTTTTTTTTTAAGTTTAGTGAGCTTTTCCTTTGTTATGGAGTTACCAAAATATGTGTAAAAACAAAATCAGTACAAGCTTTTTTTAGGGCACTTGTCAGAAGTCAGAATTAGGCAATGGTTAGCTTAGCTTAGCATATAGCTTGTTGAAAACGGTAAGAAGCCACTAGCCTCAATGGACATAGCTATAGGGAAATCCCCCATTGGTTTTGGAAGTCTCATTTTGAATAAGATCCCATGTTGTTTTTTAAGAAATCCAGATGTGAAGGGGAGAGGGTCCGAATGTGAAACCACGTGCTCACTGGATAACAACTTATTTTTTATAAGTCATTAGCGTATGAACATACCAGGTATAATCCCCCTTGTTGAAACATAGTATGACAAAGATTTACAAAATAGACTTAATTTTGTATTCAATATGATCTAAAATGTCAAGATAGAAAACCCGCTAACTTCTATAGAACAGTTAACACATTACACTTTATTTGTTATATAATTAAATAAATAGTAATCTAATGTCAACATCTTTTGATCTTATCTGCATTTACATGCTCACATTTCTTAGACATTAGATTATTTTTAACTACAGTCCTGGCAGCCTAACTGTTACGGCACTAGGTCTGTGACCTGGTGTTTTGTGTTTCATTTATATTCCTTGATTACTGCTATTCATAGTTTTAGTTCTCTTGATGGTTTTCTGTTCACGTTAAATTTGTTGTTTTTAGCTTCTAGTTTCGGTCACTGTGTCCTCCCTGCGTTCCACATTTCATATCCAGTCAGTCATGTCTCAGTGTCAAGTCCTTGTCTCTGTGCATAGATCATGTTTTACTTTGACAGTCTCGCGTCCTATGTTAGTGTGTTCAGTTTTGCTTACCCTTTGTCTTGGTTTGTCTGATTAGTCCCAGCTGTGTTTCCACCTGTTCCCCATCCTGCCTGTGTATTTAAGTCCTCAGTCTTCCCCTGTTTGTTGTTGTGGCCTGCATGGTGCTGTGTGTATTTCTGTGTTCTCCAGTCATGTCAAGTCAAGTCAAGTCAAGTCAAGTCACGTCACTAATGACCAGTCAAGTGTTTTTTAGTTCTAGGTCATGTTTTGTTGGTTTTTTGTTTTTAGTTTGTTTCTTCAGCAATAAAGCTGCCGCCTTTAGTTAGGCATTCTGTCTCTGAGTCCTGCGTTTGAGTCCTAACCAAGCCTGCCACACAGCGCAAAATATGACAGAAGGACGCAACCACACAATGGACCCAGCAGCACTCACCCCTTCTGAGGAGTTTTGGGAGGATATGATTTTCAAGGTGGATAAGCTGTGTGATCAGTGGCTGAAGAGGTCTGGTAAGGAGTATCGGCGCACTGTAGCTAACTGGCTACAGCAACTGATTTCCAGCCTCTCCTGGCTACTGGACTCACTCCATTCGCTGATATTGGATTTCCTCCTCAACACTCTTCATCTTCACCCCCGAATGCAGCAGCTCAGCTGCCCGGCCCGCTGGAGGATTCACAGGCTGGCCTGTCAGAGTTTTCGCTTCCCGGGTTGCCACCTCCCTCCGCTCGGAAGAAGCAGCGCACCCGATGCCAGCATTCCAAGCCCCAGTCGGTTTACTATGCACTCACCGCTGAACAATCATTCTTTAAGTTCCTGGGATACTCAGTTCCACCAGCCAGTTAATCTTCTGAGACGGCCATGACAGTGAGTACAGGAAATTCTGTCTCTAAACCCCCACCTTCTGTATTTTCATCTCTTGAACACAGTAGTAATACTAGGTTTTCAGCTTTCGATAATAAAGTCTGTTCCCTCAAGACAATAAATGCCAGTGAGATGAAGGAACCGGTTTGTGAGACTGACTGTGGTGGCATGGCCATATATAAGAATCTCTGTTCTGGAACAGTGAGTTTAGAACCTGTTTCATTTCTCTGAGACTGCAAAAACCAAAACTCAAGCCTTATCTCCTGATCCTGAAAATAATCAAGCTGCTCTATGACGAATTCTGTGACTAAATTACCTGAAAAAGCCACGAGTGACTATACTGAGCTCTCTGTCCCAAAGTTTGTCGAGCTGGATTCTCTATCAGGTACTGATGACGTGGCAGAACCTGTTCTGCCACATTTTAGGACATCGCTTGGGATTAGAGGTTATCAATTACAGAACGATTCTAATGTTCATCAGCCTAAAGACTTTGAATCTGCTCTTGGTGTGCAGAGTTCTGAACCCGCCTGTAAAAGTGTTGCACTAGCTGCTCCAAGGACTGAGTTTAGCTATCCAGAGCTAACGTTTTCAGAGACTGTTCATGCTTCATGTCCTGTTCCTTCAGACTTTTTATATTCAGCACCCTGTCCAGAGACTGTATTTTCTGCTCTGAAGCTAGCCACTGCCCAGGGCAATAAGATCACATGTTTTTCCAAGCTAGCTAAGTAACTAGAATTGGGATTTCTCAGCTAATTGATGTTGTTACTTTTCGTGTTCCCAGTCTGAGTCTTTCAAGGGGTAAAGACAATGTTTCTGAATCTATCAGCCTAAAGACAGTGGGTTCTCTTGAGATCTTGCCATTACCTGTGGCTACCCCTCAACTTTCCTCTCAAAGAACTGCGTATTTATCATAGCCTGTTTGCTTAAAGACTATTCTGCAGCCTCCAGAGACTATTAGCCATGTTACTCCACCCCCGGACTGTGCTGCTTCCCAGCCAGTTTATTTGGACGCTGCCTGTGTTAACACTCCTGATTTTGTAACTGCTCCAGGGTTTCTCTCTCCTCCTCCCGTTCCTGCTCCTAGGGTGGCTAAGGCCCAGCTTTCCCCTGTACCTGTTACAGTTCCCCGGGTGAGGGAGGCTGGGGCCCAGCTGGTCCCTGTTTCAGCCCGTGGGCTGGCTTAGGCTCCGTCTGTCCCTGCACCCGTACTTGTTCCTCAGGTGGGGATGGTGGACGCCCAGCTGTTGCCTGTGTCTGTCCCGGTTCCCTGGGACAGGGCAGCTGTGACCCTGCCAACTCCCGCACCCATTCCAGTTCCTCGGGTGGGAGCAGCAGAGGTCCAGCCAGCCCCTGCACCTACGCCAATTCCCAGGGTAAGGGCAGCCAGAACCCAGTTCATCCCTGCACCCGTATCTGCTCCTCTGGTGGGGATGGCTGGTGTTCAGCCAGGCCCAGCACCCGTTCCTGTTCCCCAGAGGAGGGAAGCTAAGCAACCACCACTTCTACCACCTGCTCACTCATCTGCTCAGCCACTTGCTCAGCCACCCACGGCTCTCACGCCACTACTGTCTTCGCTGGGGGCTCAGGAGAGCTGTTCCAGCCATCTGTATCTGCTGGAGGCTCAGGAGAGCCCTCCCAGCCACCCTCCTCGTTGGTTGAGGGCTCTGAGGAGCTCTTCCAGCCACCACCTGTGTCCGCTGGCAGCTCTGGCGAGTCCGTTCAGCCACCACCTGCTCCACCATCTGCGGCTTCCACGCTGTTGCCTGCAGCTCCACAATCTGCTCAACCGTCTGCTGTAGCCAAGCCGCCATCTGGTCCTGTGCACTGGCCGCCTGCCAAGCCGCCCGGGAACCTTCAGTTGCGTCCACGTCCAGCACAGCCTCCACGTCCACGTCCAGCATACCAGTTAATGACCCCTTTCCAGGCCATTAACTGAGGATCTTCGCCGTCATGGAAGGCCTCCTGAACTGTTTTGTCACCGCCGCTTACCATGTGGCCAGCCTCCTGAACTGTTTTGTCGCCGCCGCTTTCCCCGCGGTTGGCCTCCGGGTCTGCTTCACCTGTGCCACCGCCGCTTTCCATGCGGTCAGTCCCCTGAACTGCTCTGTTCTGGACTTGTGTGCCATCGACCTTAGGGCCGGCCCCCTAGAACTGTGTTTTTGGACTCTTGTTTTGGACCTTTTGTGCTCCTGTTTTGTTTTCTTTGTGATAACTCTCTCAAGTCCATGTCTCTGTGTATACGTCATGTTTTACTTCGACAGTCTCACGTCCTATGTTAATGTGTTCAGTTTTGTTTTCCCGTTGTCTTGGTTTGTCTGATTAGTCCCAGCTGTGTTTCCACCTGTTCCCCATCCTCTCGTTATCCTGCCTGTGTATTTAAGTCCTCAGTCTTCCCCTGTTTGTTGTTGTGGCCTCCACATTGCTGTGTGTCGTGTGTAGTTCCGTGTTCTCCAGTCATGTCAAGTCTCGTCAAGTCACCAGTCAGGAGTTTCTTAGTTCTAGTTCATGTTTTGTTGTTTTTTTCTTTTTTCGTTTGTTTCTCCAGCAATAAAGCTGCCGCCTTTAGTTAAGCATCCTGTCTCAGAGTCCTGCATTTGGGGCCTAACCAAGCCTGCCACACAGCACAAAACATGACACTAACTGTGGCAAGAAGACTTAAGGTATTAATGCATTCAGGCTATGAAATACTTGTGATAGGGTCAGGTAGACGTAGATTTTCACCTTATGTCCACTTGAGCCACTTTGCTGGTTGTGTTTTGCACATGGATTTGCTACAAAACAGCATTGGAGTAAAGTTGGAGTTATTTATTTTTTAAATAGTTTGCGCCTCCACAGTTCTCAGGCTCTCTATTTCAGTCTTTATGCCAGGCTAAACTGCTACTAGTTCAATAAATTTGGAATAAAAAGAGAGCAATAAGCGCATTTCAAAAAAATTTGAAATCAAAACAATTTTGAATATACTTTTTACTTTTCTGTAAAATGTGTTGTATGTTAGAGATTTTTAAGGTGGTTTTCACTCTCTCTCACATGCAGAGATCTTAAGAGTTACAGTGCTGAGGTTTTGTGTCCTGTGTCCTTTCAATGCCATCAGCCTCACTCTTTCACATCAATCAGTTTCTCGGCAGTGCAACTGGTTTGGAGTCTGCCTGTAGTCCTGTAATTACTGTCTAAATCCCAGCTGTGTGTGCATTTGCAAAATGTGTGTGTGCTCACAGAGAGATAGGAATGAAAATAGCAGGCAGGCCACTTTGGAGCAGCTGCGTCTGTTGGGTTTAGTGCCCGAGGAAGAAAGTAAAGGACCTGTCTTCATAGTGATTGATGGAGTAGCCTCCTGTCCTGATAGGTTATTGAAGACCTTGGAGGGACCATCATTGTTTTCCGATGCCCTTAAATATTCGGCTTCTTTCTGCCCTAAACCCCCTTCATCTTTTTCACTTCCTTACTGCTTCCCCCTCCTCTCTTTAAAGCTCCATGCTCCATTCCCTTAATTCTCCCCTTTGTTTTACAAAGGAATGACATACTGTTTACATATGACTTGCTGATATCACCATACGCAAAATTATTTTCACAATATTTCACATGTGACCATACTTGGACAATTAGATAATGTGTTGAGGAAAGTAAAAGCACTATTTATCACAGAGCTTACAAGCACATTATACCCTGCTAAAATTGTATATGACACATATTTTATGCTGTTATTCTCTGTCTACACAATCAGCCTGTAGCAAATATATCTTGCTAGTGTTTAGCTAGTCCCACTCTTTTCATTCCAGCTTTACTCTCACTTATTATCTTTGTTTAGCATATCTTTGCTTTCCCTTCAGCTTCATGTCTTCACTACAATGTAACAACTCATGAAGGAATGTTTTGGAAATTGAAACACTGGTCAGCACGGTAAACCAGAAGCTAGGGCAAGGCTAGAATTAGCTTAGCTTAGCATAAACACAGGGTGAATCGGCTTCATCCATGTATCTCATTTGTTTAATGTGACTGCAAATAAATGTTCAAGAAGAGCATTAAGACTTGTGAGAAAGGGTTTACGAAGACATGTATTTCATTGACATGAAAAGTCATTCATTCTCTTCATAAGAGAATGTCATTCATATTTGCTGAGATTTGTGCAATCATTTGTAAAAGTAGCTGAATTACTTTGTTATTCTGACTTTGGGTTGTCTGCATAAGACCACAACCATTCACTCATATTGTTTTTGAGAGTGCACTGCAGAGTTTTAGTGGACTTATGAGCTTCTGTGAGCCATTTAACCACAAAGCATGTACACTTGCTATGACTGCCAAAGTATACTGTAGGTTTTAGATTGATTTCATATCTACAAGGCAACAGTTGGTTCATGTTACTTTTTTGAGAGGTATGAAAAATAAACTGACTTTGCCTAAGCTAATAAGGCCATCTAAATAATGTTAAATTGTCTTTAAGTGTATATTTATTCCTTTTTACCTTTACCTTAGTCTTAAGTGTATACTTACTCGCAGTCTTATATTTATACTCTTCTTATATTTATTTATTGTTGTTTTTGCACTCTTCTTATATTTATTGTTATTATTTATTGTTGTTTTTTTGCACTGAATGGAACTGGAGCCTCATCGTCTCGTTTCTCTATATACTACACCATATATAGCAGAGATGACAATAAAGTTGACTTTGACTTTATGTAAAGAACAGCTGTGACCTGATCATGCTAGTGTTACCTAAATATTAATTTTTAAGCCACTCATAACATATTTGTCTCTTACTGATCTTAGTCATTTCTCAACAATTAACAGACTTTTTTATTATTACCAAAGTGGGTCAGTTGGCCTGGTCTTGGTCTGATCTTTGGCCTGGTCACACAGTTGCTGAAGATTTGTCTACACATCCATTATGGGAACTTGCTGTTCCACCAGATCCCAAGGACTGGAGACCTTTTTCCTTCAGGACTACCTTAATTCATCATGGCACAAATTCAACAAGGTGCTGGAAACATTCATCAGAGATTTTGGTCCATACTGACATCAACAGTTGCTGCAGATTTGTTGGCTGCACATCATTTTGGGAATCTACTATTCCACCACATATCAAAGGTTTTCTATTGGACTGAGATCTGGTGTCTGTGGAGGCCATTTGAGAAAAGTGAACTCAGTATCATGCTCAAGAAACCAGTTTGAGATTATCTGAGCTTTGTGACACAGTGCATTATTCTGTTGGAAGTAGCAATTAGAAGATGGGTACAGTGTAGTCAAGGCCTGGACAAGAAACTATCCCCCACATCATTACACCACCAACCTGAAATGTTGATACAAGTCAGGATGGAGCCATGCTTTATTTTTTTTTTTTTCAAAATTGAGATTCATTTGATCAGGGAACTTTTTCCAATCTTCCAAAAGCCCATGCACATCATATGAAGCTTCAGTTTGAAGATGAGCCATGCCTATTTAATGTTCATGGCTTGGAAGATCACATGTTGATGGGATTGCCACAGAGTGGAGTCATTTTACTGTAAACTGGTCACTGGCTTTAACTAGAAGTTAAATCATTTCTATGCTGATGACATTCAGCTGCATATGTCTTTTAAGCCTCATCGGCTAGATAGGTTGTCCACCCTAGTCCACTGCTTAACTCAGGTTACTTATTGGCTCTCTAACAATGACCTTGTTTTAAACACCAACAAGAGTGAGACCATGATTATAGCTCCTCCTGAACTACATTCTAAAATCAGTCAGGTTCCTGCTTCTTTCTGCCCAACTGCTAAGTCAAACAGTCAAAATCTTGGAGTAATATTTTATTCTTCTCTGGGCCTTGACTCGCACTTAAAATCTTTGTCTTATTCCTGTTTCTTTCATTTAACTTGTGACATATGGTCTCTTCAGCTGAACTGGAAAAAAATTGTTCATGCATTTGTGTCATCACGTTTAGATTATTGTAATGTCCTCTCTTTCTCGCCTCCAAGCTATACAAAATGCTGCGGCCAGACTACTAACACGTTCCAGCAAGCAAGCTCACATTACTCCTATTTTATATTCTTTACATTGGCTCCCAATAGATTTTAGAATTCATTTTAAAATTCTTTTTTTTTAATATACAGAGCACTAAATGGCCAGGCCCCAGATTATTTATCTTGGCTATTCTCACAAAATACACTGCTACTCATTGTCTCCGTTCACAGACTTAGAGTTTGTTGGTTGTTCCCCGTACACGACTAAAGACTAAAGGAGACAGAACTTTTCGGTCTGTGGCACCAAGGCTGTGGAACAGTCTACCACCACAACTATATTTGGTTGACTCTGTGGATACTTTTAAAATAAATCAATAAAAAATTCTCAACAGAAAGCCTGTTTAAACTGAAAAGTTTTTATCTGCTTTTTAAAACTACCTATTAATTTTACTGTGTTTTATTTAGTCTTTTGTATCGTCTATACTTAATGTTCTTGCTTATTTTAGCGCTTTGTGCCACCTGTCTGTGAAAAGTGCTTAATAAATAAATTTTATTTACTTACTTACTAGAAGTCTTCTTCTATGCTGAGTGTGTTACCATCACCTACAAAAGAGTGGAATAATGTGAAACCTTCGGCAGTACTTTACGTTATAGTTAATTAGATGGACCTTGACCTATAATCCAGACATATTATAACTCAATACAGAGATATCCCACCAGACTCCAACCACAGTTTAAAAGCCTATTCTCTTTGCATTCTTTGTCAGCTTTCACATGTGAAATTTGCAGTCTCTTACCGTTAAACTCAATTCAGAAAAGCTGGCCATCACTCGGCTAGGCTATAAACCCAAATTACTTTAACTGCCGGTGAAGAGGGTAGAGATGACAAAAAACAAAAGGGCTGAGAAGCAGGAACAGTTCGGTGTCTAATTAAATTAAGTATGAGGGGAGATTTTCCAAGAATGGTGCCTTTGTGCTGGAGCATCTGGAAAAACCTGACATGCATTTGTGTGCGTGGTTCTTTAAAAAGGATTGTTCTGCAGAGGAAGTGGACTCGGTCCAGTTAGAGGAAGGGGAAAAAAGAGAGAATGAGAAAAAATCATTCATCATCATAAATGAAACACGAAACACTGAATTGGTGGCATTCTGTTGAGCAGAAGGAACTGAGCGGAACAACAGATGGGATCATGTGCAGTTGGTTTGGGGAAGGCCACACAGGGAGAAAGAAACGTGAATATTGTAGATGTTTGGAATGATAAAATATAACCACTCTGTAGCAACACAATACAAAACAATCCCATGACTGACCCCTAACACCCCTGCAAACTCTTATCAGTACCTCGCTATGGTTTGAGCAAATATGTAGGATAAGTCGACCGCTATGCCCTCCCTTTTCTCACTGAAATGGTTCTTTGGAGGACCACAAAGCCTGCATGGCTCCCTGATCTCTTATAAGAGTTCAACACATTCAGATAGAGAAAAGAGAACATCCGCTGCAGTCAATTTATTGCAAATGGATTCATCTGCTATATCAACACAGTCAACCTGTCAAAATATATCCCATCAAAGGGCAAGTACAGGTTGTCTTCTGACTTCTGTTTGTGTTGGAGTAGTTACACGTTAATGTGTATCTGGGAGAAATACAGTTGTAAAGGTGATTCTTAACTGCTTGTATATTACTAAACATAAAACAGAAGAATGATTCATAGGCTGGATGAGACTGAACCAGAGGATTTTGCTCACTGTTGTTCAGAGAGCACTAAAGCACAGTTCAGTGTTTCCAATGTTAATGACTGAAGAGGTTTCATACCAGCTTTAATGCCTTGTTGTCCAAAAAAAAAAAAAGCCTTAAGAGTGAAAAAATAAAACAAAACATGGAAGGCCTGATGATTAAATTAATCTGTTTTCCTTCAAAGAAATTTATGTTTCTAATCAGGTTCATTCACTGGTCCAAACTAAAATATTTCAACAGTTAAATGAAAATCTTGCTAGGCCTTCCAAATTTGTTGCCCATTCTTTAGTAACTATATATATTTAGTGTATAGTACTTTTACCACAAACATGTTAGATTCTGTTCAAACAGACTCATCTATAACTTTTTTGTTGTAAATAAATGAAATATGTTCCTGGACAGAATTTCTAGGCACAGCCAAGGGGCGGAGGGTTTCCGGTTTGCTGATCTCATGATCATCCCTCTCCTTTTTGTGGAAGGTGTGGTTCTGTTGGCTTCATCAGTAGATGATCTCCAGCTCACACTGGGGTAGTTTGCGGCCACGTGTGAAGCAACAGACTTGGAGGTGCTAAATCTCATTTCTGAGATGACAGTACTGTTCCAGAACAGGATGGAATACCCCTCTGGGTATGGAAGGAGTTGTTGTCCCAAATGTCCCCAAGTATCTCCGGGTCCTGTTCAAGAGTGGCTAGAGAGTGGAGTCGGATTGACAGATGGATATACGTGGCAAAGGGAGTGGTGTGTACATTGTAACGATCTGTTGTGGTAAAAAGACAGCTGATCGTGAACATGAAGCTGTCGAATGTAACCTAGGAGGTAGGGCTACTTATCATCTACTAATTGTTAGTGCTTCAGTCTGCATCGAAGACCGTGCAAGATACTGAACCCCAAGTTGTGAATGTGTGTGAATGATGGATAAAAGGCACTTAAGGATAGAAAAAAGTGCTAGAGTAGAAAAACTGTATATTAGACCCAGACCATTTACTGGTCTGTCTATGTTCCTACCCTCACCTCTGGCCACGAGCTCAGGGTAGTGACCGGCTGTGGACATAAGGAAATTGGATGGATGGATTGTACAAAAAGAATTGTATTGTACTGTAGATGCAGCTTGTGTTTTCTGAAACTGGCATGTTGGTTTCTAAGTATTGCACTGTGGCGGGGCGTGGCTTGCGGTGCCGTGCGGTGGAGGTGGCTTCACCTGCACGGCATCAGTAATCACGCCTCGCCAGTCATAAAAGGGTCCTGACTGTCATGTGTTGCGGCTGGCAGCAGGGGAGCTGCAGCCGCGGTGTGCCTGTAGCAGCAACCGTTAAGAGTGTACCGTGTGAGTGTAAAATAAAGAATATGTGGAGTAACATGCCCGTGTCGTGGGGTCTGCCTTCAGTCCGTCACATGCACTGATGAAAAGTTTAACTTACTCTAAAAGTTGTTGTGTGGTGTAAACTGATTTTATTTACCATTATCCACAAACTGCAGACATTATGTTACACAGTTAAGATACTGTGAGTATTGCAAAGCCAAAACCAAGTAGGGAAGTTTTTTTTTGGTACATATGGTTGGCATATGTGGTCAGTGCCCTGAAATGCACTGAACAGGGTCATGCAGTCAAATTGGAGGGTACCCAGATGTCTATATCAAACCTTGTGTTCAGCATCTGATGGCAAGACTTACCTCACTCAGAGTGAAATGGACCCTCACGTACTTGCAGATACAGAAGGCATAACATAGGAGTAGACCTGACATTGTGCTTTTGCGTGAAATGTCTCAACAACACTTGGATGGATTGCCAAGAATCTAATATTCTTGACTTTTCATCTATCAGCATTACGAGGTCAAAATGGACTCAACAATAGTTGTACACACAGTGAAAAAAATCTCAGACAGTCTCATCAGTCTTAGCTCTGCTTTGCATTTAGAGCTAATTAATAAAAGTTAGTTCTGACATGCTATCAGCTGCCACTGCTGAATTACTGTGACCCATAATAATAGCTTCCACTGCAAATGGCCACTGGAAAGAAATAGCTGTGCTCACCACAGCACATCCATGCGTGCAATATGCGGCCAGGTCTGCAGGGCTTTGGCACACTGGCAAAAGACCAGGGTGTGAAATTCATCAGCTTATTTCAACAACACTGTTCATTCCTGACAGTTTGAACAGTTGTGTGTATAACACTGGAAAAAGTTGCTCATAATGTGTTGACCTTAGCCAGGACTTCAGGAATGATTGTGGGCCCATACCCTTGACTCTGATGCTTAGTTTTGTGAAGTCTACGTGATTCATCAAGATAAGGGCTGAGTGGCTGCACACTTAGTTTACATGATTTCCTACAGGACTCACCTTCTACGTCGGTGAGGTTTTTTTTTTGTAACTTGCATCCGCAATCTGTCAGAGAACATCAAGAAAACATTCTCATGCAGGATTATTCAGCATTCAAGGAACAAATCAAGGCAGAGCAAGATTACATCTGAACATCTGTTGAGTTACGTGCAGCACTGTATGATGCAAATATAATATATTTTTCAACAACCTTTTCATGTGTTTTCTCTTAACTCCACAGGGACAGAAAGCATAGGAGAGAAAGGGAAATTGCCCCACTCTGGGCTGTTTAGAATAAAGTGGTTAAAGAAAGCTTATCTAAACGATGTGGCTGATTAGAGTTAGAAAAAGAAAACAGTGTGCTTATGAAGAATAACGTAACCCTTCTCTTTAATTCCCTTTAATTCCTGTGCTCGCCTGTGAAAAGCTCATTGGGATTTGTGGTCCTAACAACCTCACTGGGAGCAAAGGATAAGAAATTTGTAAATACTAATTATTCTTACCATACTCCTCCTTTTTTTTTTTTTTTTTTACATCATAAAAAAAA
>VVHJ01042218.1:10101-24544 GCA_015107715.1 Tylochromis polylepis | reverse complement strand
GGATGAGCTGCACTACCTGAGCCACTTGTGTGGGTTGTAGACTCTGTCTCATGCTACCACTAGAGTGAAATCACCACCAGCATTCAAAAGCGACCAAAACATCAGCCAGAAAGCATAGGTACTGAGAAGTGGTCTGTGGTCACCACCTGCAGAACCACTCCTTTATTGGGGATGTCTTGCTAATTGCCTATAATTTCCACCTGTTGTCTATTCCATTTGCACAACAGCATGTGAAATTGATCGTCAGTCAGTGTTGCTTCCTAAGTGGACAGTTTGATTTCACAGAAGTGTGATTGACTTGGAGTTACATTGTGTTGTTTAAGTGTTCCCTTTATTTTTTTGAGCAGTGTATATTAGTTTGAATTTTGCAGATTTCATGCTGTCTGTGAAAATCTGTCCAAATGTTTTCTCCTTCTTATTGTCTGTGTCTTGCCCTCTACCTAAACTACACCAAGGACTTAAATTGTATATCTACACAACTGAAGTCACAGTATTGTTACAGGACAATTAAAAAGCAGGTAGAACATTATGTTTTCTGCAGCTGGATGGCCACAAGGTACATAATAACGACCATCCAAGCTTTTTTACAATTTAAAATTCAAGGAAATATTGTTAAGGGCCCTGTACTCCCTCACAGGTGTTTCATTTATACTGCTTTATTAGACCTCAGATTAGCAATGACTGGAGCAAAGCTGGGAACCAACTCTTGATCCCAGTAAGAGTAATAAAACTATTATCCACTTTAGTTTCAGGGTGCTGGTTTGTGCATCCGGACTCACAGTGTTATGACTTACTGGGTCTCTTTAATAGAACAAAGCCATCATTTTTCCTGCATGTTTGCCTCCAAATAAAATAAACCCCCTCCAAATGATTGCTATGAAAAAAGACCAGTATGGAGCAAAGCGGTTATGTATGCAGGGCCTCGCATACTCATATATTTCTCCAATCACTGAGAAAGATAATAAACATTACAGGTCTTAGATTTAAAGAAAAAAAAAGTCTCTTTGTTTCCTGGGACTCTGCACCAAACAAGCTCTATCTTGTTGGGAACCCCGTGCATCACCAACATGATTGCAAGAAGAATAAGACAATATTGCACTGATATCTTTCTATTAGGGAAGTTTGTTTTCATCACTGAAAAGAGGATTTTTTTTCCATCCATAAATCAAAATTTCAGGTTATTATCTGAAAATTTTGATTTATTACCTTGAACGTCTGAGAAAATAACTAAAACCTCAGAATAATAACACAGATTTTTGACTTTCAGACTGAAAAATGTATATTTTCAGTGGCAGAAATGAGCTTCTATTGTTTATTCATGTACATTTCTATCAGTATTTCTTTTGTCATATTAAATTTGTTGTCAGAATCTTTTGTGTTAGTTTTTTTTTTAACTCAAATCTAAAAATCTAAACAAATACAAATAATAAAAACAAATAACACCCATTAAATAAAAACAAGTGCTGCAATCAAGGATGGTGAATGAAGTCAAAGAATAGAAGACAGTATTTTACATTGTGCCAATTACTAAAAGTGATAAATGCACTAAATGTAATGTTTGTTGGTTCTCTGCACTGCTTTGCATCATTTTATAATCACAGAACTCTGCTGTCAAACCATCTTCTAGCCCATAACCTCACAGGGAGTACAGAGGAGTAAATAAAGAGGGGTTTTATAAGCCGTAGCAACAAAAACATATCACATGTATCCTACATGTTTTCCTAAAGGGCCTGTTCAAAAATCTCAGCTAAGCAGTGAAACATCACTCAGCATCACAGTGACTAACAGGCCTCTCTCACCACTGCTTCCTCTATTCTTTTGCTGGTGCTTTTCCATTTTAATGCTTCTTTCCACTCTGATCTGTTTATGTCACAGTTCTTCAGCCTTCTCCTTCTCCTCATCACTTAAACTTCTTTCAGCTCAGTGGTTTTAGCACAAATGTAGGATGACTTCAGTTCTGCTTTGGGGTAGGATTAACTAGCACTTGAGAAATACTTTAACATTTTCCATTATCATTTTTATATTACATGAATCATACTTGGACAAACATATGGTGCAGTCACTGGTGTTGAACCTTCAGCTACAATCTGTCCCAGGTCAAACCCTTGCCTGTTACTTGTGACTAAACAAAACAAAACCAAAAAAATGCTAAAATGTGCATTGTGCTCAGCCTCATGCCTGTCCCTCTCTCTGACATGGGTTTGCTGGAAATATCCATATCTACTTTGCACAATGGCAGTCCCACATATAAGCCAAGAACATGTCCTGTTCTGTCACTCTGTTGGTGTGCCAGTGGAAGCTGCTGTTCTCTGTCAAGTTGCAGAAGAATGTTTTATGGACTTCCAGGCTCTGCTGTGTGATGCTCTTCCAGATTGTTCTTTCCTTCCACATAGACTGAGTGAAAGTGGGGTTGTTGTTCTTGCAAACTTGTTTGCCTCTGGAAGAAAATAAGCATGACTGACATCTTCATGTAGAGCAGCACTGACTGCAGAAGCCCCTTAACATCAAACCACGGCTCTTTTGTTCACCCAGAATGATTAGAGGGAGACAAAAAATAAGGGTGCTTAACAGAAAAGGATGCTTAATCAACAATTTGAGCGACTGGATGTTAATGTGGAAGCAAAGATTATTCCAATGTGTTTTCAAAGGTTGGGATCTTAGTGTAAACTCTCAGTCTTCCTCTCATTTGTTATGTTAGAGGAGCTGTTTAGCTCCCAGGTCAGATTTGTGGGGTGCTGGCAGTTCTGGGTGGTCGGGCTTTTCTATGTGGAGTTTACACACAACCTGCTTTCTCTGGGTGCTGACTTACTCCCACATGCATTCTTGGTTAATTGATGATTATCCATTTGCTATGAGTGTGGATACAAGTATAAATGGTTATGGACTGGCAATCTGTACAAGGTGTATTCTGCCTCTTCCCCCGTGTCTGCTCCAGATCTCCCATAACCCTGGTTGGATAAAAGGTTAGGTAAATAGCTGAACTGATGTTTGGCTGGTACACGTATATACCGAGATTTATTAAGTGACATATGTAGAAGGTCTTCATCTAGTGGGAAGAACCTGTGCATGGACACAGGTAATGAAAATTCTTAGCGTAATCTTCTGCAGTGTGTCAGGTACAGTCATATGCTTGATTTTCTATGTCAAACACTGAAGTGTGAATGAACTCCATCTTCTAATATTTATCACGGTGATCATCAAGACTACTATGGTAAGGTTGCATAAAGCAGCTAAAATAAAATAAAGTTTCAAGCTATAGTATGATACACTGCATATTGTGTTATATTGCCCTCAAGTGGAAAATCAAGTAATTGCAGAATGCTGTTACTACTTGGTGGCAACCTTCCTACAATAATCTTATTTACATCTTATTTCTTGTTTATATTAAGTACAATGCTTGATTAGCAGGCGGTGGCTACAGATCATTAATCTGTCCTTATCCTGTCTACTTTTTTCTAGTGTCGAGTCATTTCTGGTAGCATGAAATGGCTCCTGCTGCCCATTCACATTGTAAAGGTAGTCCAGCTCCTCCAGGATGACATCCAAACATGTTGCTGCAAGGTTTGCTGCGCCTCCCAGCACAGACAGCAGCATGACCCGAACCTGCTCCTTTGTATGAAGAGGAAGAGGATGACTGCCAGAGCCCTACAAAAAGACCTCCAGCAAGTTTGAACTGACTTATACTGTGATGACTCAGTGTTCCCTTAATTTTTTTTTAAGGTTTGCATTTATTTGTGCATATCCATTATGGTCTGTGAATCATTAAATTCAGAATCAGAATACCTTATTAATCCCTGAGGAAATTATGTGGTTACAGTTGCTCCAAGACAATAAGAACAGTAACAGACTGAACTAAATTAAATAATATATATTACAAAGTTACAAAATATAAGAAATAGCTATAAAAAATACAAATAGCTAACTTATAAATATCCAGAATATTACAGAGATTAAATATATATGATTGACATTTGACATTCTCCTCTCATTTAACACAAACTGTTAAAAAAAAGAAAAAGAAAAAAGTTTCAATTAATTTTTCTACAAGTAAACAGCACCAAAAATGAACATCCATGGTAAAAAAATAAGAAATTAAGTTATCAGGGAACTAGGAATCATCTTAGACTCACATCTAAGATTTGAAAGACGTGAATAATGTGTGCAGAAAAGTCCTGCAATAAACTAAAATTACCAATCACATGACTGTAAGGTCAGGTAATAAAAGTTACAACAAAAATGAACAGATACTGTGGGGTTTTGTTTGTTTTTTCATTTTTTAGGAAAACAAAGTATGTTTAGCTCTAAAAGCCAACGTAAAGATTATTTTAAACTGCATACAATGCCATGTTCCCTCAGTACTCAGTGATATTTTAGTGTCCAGACATCAGCACTGCAGTACAGACAGCACACAGGCTTCAATAAACAGTTAACTGTCACACTACAATGCACAAAACCCCATCTCGCCGTTGCTAAACGAGCGAAGGTTGTGATATAAAAATGCAAACCAGTTTCAGTGTTTTCAATAGAAGCAATAAACTATAGCTGAAATAAAAGAAAAAGTGCCTTCATACCCACACTATAACTCTGTATTCTACTTGAGCTTCACTTTTATATCTGTTTAATAGTTTTATATATGGCTCCCCTTTTCTCACCTCAGGACAGGTGTTGTAAATTAGCTGCAGTGCATGTGGTGCTTGTGTATGACTGTGTGTTGCAATGCAATATTATTATGCCCATGTCAAATAAATCGATTTCCCTGAGAATTTAGTGACTAAAAAGATGTAAAGCTCCTCTATTTGAGTCAGATGGCTTTTATCCTGCAGACGTTATGTAATTTAAAATAAGATTGCACTGCTCTCGTGTGGATTTATGTATGTATAGTGTCCCCCTCCCTCCTTCACTGACCTCTCTGTGCCACACTATGCTAGGGATTAAGAGTCAGATTATAATATCGGATCTTCATCTTGTATCAACTGATTTGACTCCGTACGATCTGTCAGTCCAACTGCATTATGGCCTCCTGTTACAGTGTGGACACTTGAAGTTACTGTAACTGAGGGAAACAAATAAAAATGTTTGTTGGCTCTCCGTAGGCAAATACATATTCAAGCGAACACAGTCGTGGTACCATAAATTAAGCATGGCGACTACATGAACACCTTTGGACTTTATTATATTTTAGTAATACAGTTATTTAGAGAGACATTTCCTTACATTAGCTGAAAAGCATACAGTCAAATACAATGCTACTAACACCAGAGACAATGGTGTTAGTAGCCGCGACAGGTGTGTTATCTGGACCAACCAACTTTACATTCTTCATCCTCTTCATAGATGTCCTCACTTCCTCTTTACTAATCCTCACTTACTAATGCACTTCCTGATTCACTTAAGCTCCATCTATCCATTTCTCATCTTGTTTTCAAAATTACTGAAACACATGCATTTCAACATTCATCTTCATTCAATCTATTTTCTTTTTAATAAAGCTGGCACTAATCCTAAAATTTTTTACATTGATGGCAAATATGTTCTTTTTTAGGGCACAGAAATCTAATTTATAATCAAGATCCACAGATAAAAGTTTTACTAGTTAGTTTCTGTGTGACATCCTTCCTCGTTATTAACAGTATCTATAACAAATTACTCGCGCTTCTTCTCCTTCTTCTGCTATATAAATAAAGACGAAACGACAACGTACGATCACTGGCGGCTGCTCTGACGTCAGCGCGTATTCAGAGCGTTGCAGCGTGGTCTCGCCTGTCCTTCACATCCGTCCACATCCTTCTAGGCTCGCCTCCCAAGCGCAGCAACGATGGCACTGCTGAAGTCCAGCAAGATGATCTACTGCCTGGGGAACATCTCCCCGTCCCTGGGAGTCCTGTCCACCCGCAGCAGGTAAACGGCAGTAACGTCGACGTCCAGCTCGTTAAACACTACCTACGTGTTTGCATGAACTAATGGCATCCTGTCACGTTTTGCAGCTAGCTCAACGAACAAACGTTATTTGAAGGTTGACGCTACCTTGAGTTTTATGGTGGAGCTTGGTTGCTCTGCGGTTAGTGTAGTCCCATTAGCCGGTCAGCTAACCTCAGACTGAGGTCAAGGGGTTTTTACACGGCCTGCTGTCGTCCGAGGTTAGCATCTGCTCCTAGGTAGCAGCTAATATGTAGGTTAGCGATGTCCTCTTGTAACTTGATGGCCTGAAAGGTGAACAGCCATTTTTTTTTTTTTTCTAAAGACAGACTTTCTCTTTGCTTACCTCTAACCTGATCTCAATAACAGCAACTTGAGATCATGAGGTTAACGGTACTGATGAAAGTCACGCTGGTGTGTTAGCACCGAGCATGGTGATGACTGGAGCTCAGACGGGTTTATTACGTTATCAAAAGCAGCTTAAGTTTACGTCATTAAACGATTAACTTTATTGTTAATAAACGGTTTCCCCCCCCTTTGCTCCTAAAAACATTTTGAGTGACTTACACCATCGCGATAATTTCAGTTGCACAGTTTGAGCTAAGCGACTTGTCGTAGTTTGTAAAGTCGTGCGAGCCGATTGGCTGTCGCATCCCACCTTTGAGCGTCGATTGGCTAACTTCCAGGTGGAAATTGACACACTGGTGTGTCCTTTCATGGTGTGCTTGGAGGACAAACGCGTTTGAATCCTCAGTTACTCCTTTATTTGATTAAAATGTTTAAACCTCAAGCCTTCGTAAATATACATACTGAGATTTGTGAACGTGGGAAAGTGTATTTAGCTTATCCCTTCACTGCAGTAAGTTTCGTTTTACTAGCTTCTGTCGTGATTCAGTGTTTTCTCATGTTCAAGCACGAAGCCAGCCGTTATTGTGTAATTTTAGATGGAAATATCAGACGCTGATAGGGGTGAACAGCAATATTGCCCTTTACCGTGCCATAAAGGCCTTTAGTTTGCTGATCGCTGATAACTTCTCAGTCAATATTTAAATAAACGCTGAAGTTCGTCTGTTCAAAGGTTCTGCTTGCATGCACACTGCAGGCTTGATGAGACCAGTGAACACAAATAACAATTTAGGTACTGCGTTCCTGCTGTTAATGTCAACAGTAGTATATAACACGATGTTAACCCCTTCACAGTAAAATACTTGCAGCCACAATTGTTTGTATAGATGATAATGTGGTGGAAATGTACATTCTTCAAGTGTGCCAAATGCTAGGCACACATTTTAATGTCACTTTGGAGACACTTGCCCTTTGCAAAGTGTTCTGTCCTAAATTTAGACTCGAAGTTTAGAAAGTAGAAGAAACCTGATACAATAACATGGCTGTGAGGGCAAAAGTATCAACATGCAACAGCCTTCATATAATTAGAAAACCCACTACCACATTTTTATTTTTTAAAAAAAAATCTATGTACAAATGGTAATGTATTATCAGTTGACAATGTGATAACAGTAAAGTGCCCAGTGGACGGACTGACTTTTTTTTTTTTTTAAAAGCCCATACATCCCCTTGATGCTTAAATCAGACTTTAGTCTTTAGTCTGAGTGATGTAAAAAATGAGTTATTGAAAAATAAGTGCTTCTAAGCAATTTGTCCCAAGTAAGAACTGTAGGTATCTGTCTTGCTTTCTGTAGTGTTTTTTCTTTTTCTTATTATGGCATGCCACACAGTTTAAGTGCCTCTTAACAACTTCCACAGCTTATACCAGTGTCAGGTGCATGATTATCTGTAAATTATGTCAGGCTGAGGTCAAGAAGTCAGAATGACTTTTTATATGGTACTTCCTATGCTGCCTTTGAGCCCAGCCAACCTACTTTCTCTTCCACCTTTAAACATTTATAGAGGTATTTCTTAATCCTTACAGCAGGAGGTGACTGTACTTCAACTGATCTATAAAACCTGTAATATAGATGTATAGAGATCTCCATTTTGATGAATGATGAAATTTAGAGTGTAAAACATGATGGAATCTTTTCCCAAAAAATTGTAAAATCAATTTTTTTTTTTTAAAATTCTGTATTTACAGAGTACTGTCAACAAGAAATTCAAGGACTGTTTGCATTTTCTTTACCTTAATCAGCAACTTAAACAAATGAATATTTTAATTGGTATCAAGTATTTTGAAAGGGAGCAATAGATCAATAAGCTTAAAAAGAAAAGAATGAATTCAACAATGATTAGAAATAATGATGCTGGAAGAGCAAATAAAGGAAAGAATGGTAAAAAAAAAAAGTATAATACTCCACTGAGTGTTTGTTGTGGTGGGAACTGTTGAGTAATTGTGGCATTTTTGACCCTGATTAACTGTCACACTTGTTCTTGGACTCTGGCCTTCCTGAATGGATTATGTTTGTTTCATGATGCTTGTGCCAGCCAAGCATGTCATTCATACATCTCTAAGTCAGTGTGGTGTTCTCAGGTCACATGAGGTGTTAAGCTGGTATTAGGCTCTGTAGCACATTTCTCTTCTCTCCTTTTTTTTTTTTTTTTTGAAAAGGGGCCATCTACAATGTTAACATAAATGTTGCCATTTGATGCATTGTACCAGTTTTGGCTTAAAGCTAATTTGCATCTGCAGTCTGTTGGCAGACCACATGCATTAAAACATACAAGGCAGTGCTGCCTTAAAAGCAGGTTTGCCCCTCTGTAAAGATGCATTAGTGTTTGTGGTCATGACCACAATCTGTTTAAGTACTATGCTCATCTGCTTTGGTGCAGCTCCTGGTGGGGTGGAGTGCAGATGGGTCCCCCTGATCCCATCCTGGGAGTGACTGAAGCCTTCAAGAAGGACACCAACCCCAAGAAGATGAACTTGGGAGTGGGAGCCTACAGGGATGATCAGGGAAAGCCTTTTGTCCTCAGCTGTGTTCGCAAGGTAGCTCTAACTCCTGATTAAAATGATCAGACACATGCATAAAGTGTGGTGTTTTGTTTTTTTTTCCTATTAGAGCTCACCCTTTCATAAGGCATTCAATGAGAACCACAAGACTACAGGGACTTGGATGGCTAAAATTTCAGCACATATTAAAGTAGTTAAAAAGTTGTTTCTGGGCAGGATGTTTCTAAATGGTGTATTCTTGATTTGTCATCCTGAGTCTTGCTACATTATAACAGAGTGTAACCCTCGTTAATAATAATTTGAACTTGTGCATTGTCACCATGACTGCCTTTATGCAGATGCCAACTAAATCACAGTACACACACACACACACACACACACACACACACACACACGAGAGACTGCCAGCTGGTGAAAAGGAGGATGTTTTATGCCTCTTGTTTTCTTGGCTTTCTTCTAGGCAGAGGCTATCATTGCAGCCAAACAGCTGGATAAGGAGTACCTTCCCATTGGTGGTTTGGCAGAATTCAGTAAAGCCTGTGCTCAGCTGGCTCTTGGTTCTGAAAATGAGGTTTTGAAAAGTAGCAGAGTAAGTTAAACTTGAAGTTCAGATGATGATGGATAGTTTTAAATCCAAATCAGTACAGCAGTTTTCTTCTCCTGATAGAGCGTCACCGTCCAGACAATCTCAGGAACTGGATCACTGCGTATTGGAGCCAACTTCTTGGTGAGGTCCTCTTGTATTTGTCACCTGGCATTAAAAACTGTTTTTTTTTTTTTAAATGAGGTGTTTTTTGGGTTTTTTTGTTGTTGCTGTATGCTATAGCTGTCTCATCAGCTTTTCCTGTGTCACAGGCTCGATTCCACCCTGGGCCACATGATGTATACCTGCCCAAACCCTCCTGGGGGAACCACACACCCATCTTCAGAGATGCTGGCATGCAGCTCAAAGCTTACCGCTACTATGACCCCTCCACCTGTGGCTTTGACTTCAAAGGAGCTCTGGATGACATCTCTGTAAGAAATGTGTAAAATAGATGCGTCAAAAGAAAATGAAACATGTTTAAGCATTTTTTTTCCCACGATTAGTCTCTAGTTGTCTGAATAATAAGAGAAGGTGAACCTTTATTAGTCCCACAAGCGTGAAATTTGCTTGGTCACGGCAGAAAGTGGACAGTACAAAGTAAAGAGCAGCAAAATTTGGGGGCGGGGGGGGATAGAATAGTATTAAAATTGAATACAAATACTATGGCACAGGCAATGTAAACATGTACTGTGTGTGTGTATATACACAGACAGACAGGATGTATAAGTAAAAATGAGAACACTGTAGACACACAAACAATGGAGTGACAGGCCTTGACAGTAGCATTAGAAATGCTCCAAAATTGCACATTCTAAATGGCACATGATGCCTTTAGAATACATTTTTAAGTATAAGTTGTATATTTTTCTTTAGTCATGCAAAGAGTAATCAGATTTAAGAAAAGTGCCTTTATTGGAGAGAGACAGGAAATGGGGCTTCACTGCTTTTTCACTTTTTGTGTAGTGCAAACTGTATTTTAAGAGCCGCCCAAGAGGACTTTGGTCTTGCCCCACTTTCTGTTTACACACAGATATCAGGGAAGTTTACACTGGGCACAGTGTGAATTGTTGTTGCGTCAGTGTATGAGGCTCTAATAAAGATTTGCTTAAATGTACATGTAATTCTCATCCCCTTATCTCATGGTGAGGAAGCCCCACTTCATGTTAATCATATCAAGTGCATGAGCAGTGTAGAGTACTGCTGCCGTGAGAACACAGTCAGGTCTGTAGTGTGTGGTTTTGTAGGTTGGCCAATTGAAACCCTTGTTTATATTGCAGAAAATCCCAGAGCAGAGCATCATTTTGCTGCATGCATGTGCTCACAACCCCACCGGTGTGGATCCCAAGCCTGAGCAGTGGAAGGAGATTGCTGACATCGTGAAGGTGAGAGGTTATCAGAGGTTCTGAAAATGCTAAATGCTTCTGATGGAAACGGCTGCTTTGCTTTTATTGCAGGAGGTCTCTGACAGTTCAAAAACCACAATTGATGAGCCCTGCATAATTAACTGCTGTCTCTTTGTTCACCCACCACCACTCTTATAGAAAAGGAACCTGCTCGTGTTCTTCGACATGGCCTACCAGGGCTTTGCAAGCGGAGACATTGATCGTGATGCCTGGGCTGTCCGCCACTTCATTGAAAAGGGTCACAACATTGTGCTGTCGCAGTCCTTTGCCAAGAATATGGGACTCTATGGTCAGTCAGATTCAGTGCGGATTCTTCTTAAATACAACATGATGTCTGTTTTCTGTTCTAAAATGAAACATTTGATCAGATCTATCTTGAGCCCTTAACACGACCCACCGAGAAAACACTGATGCTCAAATACGGTCTGTTAGATGCGTTACTGCAACCTTCTGACAGTGGCACCACATTAAAAACTTACCAGGAGTCTGGGAAAACATGACTAACACAAGAATCACAAGCTATTCAGTTATTTGGACAGGTGTTTTTTTTTGTTTTTGTTTTTGTTTTGTTTTTTACAAAATTGCCCTCCTTGCTAGTTTTAACCAGTTTCATTTTCTTACTAACTGGGTGTTCAGTGGAGAGGGTAGTTTATCATGAACAAAAATCTTATATGAAACCCTGAATTTGTTTATTTGAAATATTAAAACATTTCCTTGAAGTGAAACTTTTACTGAAGAGAATTTTACATGGTCGTACAAATGAGATGCCTGTCGGTTTTGTCTAATGACTCTAACCTGTAGAATCTCCAACTATTTTTGTTCGTTGTCGTTACTGTGACTGTAATGAGCCCACCTTTAAATTGTTTTGCATTTTAAGCCTCAGCACAATGAAGCCCTGCTCATAACTAAACTTTAGATTAAATCAGTGAGTATTTATAGTTTTAACTTGCTGTGATGTTGACAGGTGAACGTGTCGGAGGCTTCACCGTCGTGTGCAAAGATGCAGAGGAGGCGAAGCGGGTGGAGTCTCAACTCAAGATCCTTATCAGGCCCATCTACTCCAACCCACCAGTGAATGGTGCCAGAATTGCAGCAACTATCCTCAACACGCCAGAGCTACGCTCACTTTGGTACAACCTTTTAGACGTGGACATATCCACAGACACCAGGGTTTAAATACTAGGGACTCTCCTCCTTTACGCTTCATGTAGAGGTTTCACTTCTCGTCCAAGAGGCTTCTTCAGTTTTAAAACCAAATGAAGCTCGGTCTCTTTCTCTTCAAGCTCCTTAGGTTATTGCAACACTACACTTATGCTGCGTTCCTTTGACCACAGAAATCAGAGCTGGGAGTGACACGGCTCCCATAGTTGAGCATGTTCCAGGAGTAAAGTAAGGTTTTAGAAACACTGCTCTAGCATGTTCATGGTTGGTGCCTGGTCAATGCTCTGTGTACGGCTTATTTAGTGAACCACAAATGCAGAACAGTGGTGATACTGAATACAAGCTGTTTACGTGTGCTGCTGCCAGCTGGGAACTTGAACTCTGACACGTCATACAAATGTAGTCTGGATTCTTTTGGAATACTTCAAATCTTCAGCATGCCCCAAAAGGTTGATGCTCCGTTATGCATTTCTTTGTTTTTGTTTCCAGGCTGGAGGAGGTCCATGGTATGGCTAACCGCATCATCAAGATGAGAGAGCAGCTGGTGGCCGGTTTGAAAAAGCATGGCTCCTCCCACAACTGGCAGCACGTCATCGACCAGATCGGGATGTTTTGCTTCACAGGACTCAAGCCAGAACAGGTACTGAGACACTGAGATGATCAATGGCAGAGCAAACAGAAATGGTTTCTGCCTCAGAATACATTTTCATATTTAAACAATGTGTAATGAATGTCATACAGCAGTGAACCTCACAGATCATATCAGAGGGGAGTTTAGCTCTTAGGAAAGAGACTTGCCTTTTGGCAGGCCCACTCTTACAGTTGTATCTGTCATGTAAAGCTGCTTTCTGTACCTACTGAGGTTTCACCACCAGGGGGTAATGTTTTACTAGCAGGTTTACTGCTGTTTAACTTTTTAGTGGTTCCATAATTTGGTGACAATTCTTATTGTGCAAGGAGCATTAAGAATGTGCTCTTAATGACCTGTCTCATTTGAAAACATGCATTTCTTCACAATCTGATTTGTTTAACATTATGAGTCTTGATCCAGCAGATGAGTGTTTATTTAAAATAAAAAAAAAAAAACAGAACTGTGCCACCTTCCCTCTGTCTCATTTGTTGTGCTGCTTTTTCTTTCCCTGCAGGTCGAGCGCCTGACGAAAGAGTTCTCAGTGTACATGACCAAGGATGGCAGAATTTCCATGGCAGGTGTATCCTCTGGAAATGTGGGCTACCTTGCAGAGGCAATCCATGCAGTCACCAAGTAGAGTGGATCCTGCTGGGAGAGCGGCAAAAATCAGAAGGAGCAGCACTAAAGAGGAACATCAAGTGTCATTTATTCTGTCTCCTTCATTCCACCTTTTAGAAAACTACTTTTTTTTCTTTTTTTCCTTCTTTTTTAAGTTGTAGCCTTTTTATTTCCTGATTGGCTTTCATCAACGGTTGCTCTATTTTCCAGTTACACTTTATTTCTTTTACATTTCACTAAAGGCTTCCCCTGCCAAATTGAAAGATTTCTTTCCATGACTGACTCATCTTTGCTTATTTATTATCAGAAATGAACTGTTGGCTGTACATTCGTGTCCTCCTACATGTGTGCTCTATCTGCTGTGGGCCCACACACTAAAACATTGACGAAAAATTATCCAGGCGATACTAGACAGAGATGAGATCTCTGGTGCTTTGTGAAAGCTTGTAGTTGATCTGAGGTTTTCCTCTTTAATTATGGAGTTGTAGCACTTTAAACTGTGAGGCACTGTTTGAGTCTCAAGACATCACTGGCACTTCACTGGGCTTTACTGTATTAATGGGCATCTGCCAATCATGTAATCTCTTTACTCTGTAGATCTGCCCTAACAGTGATTCAGCAGATTACTGTATTTATCTGTTCTGTTTCAGTAGAATTTGAATCTGTTTGACTTCTGTTTCAGCTATCACAGGGCAGCGGTCTCTCTCTGCTGGTCCTCCTTTAAGCCCAGATACAAACAAGCACATGGTTTAGAGAGTCACAACAGTTCTTGACGTGCACACTGATCATTCAGATGACTGCCATGTTTTCAGTGTGTGACTCTTCATGGTTAGGACTGTGAGAGATGGACGGCAATTCAAAATGTGGGGTTTGCCCGAGTCTGCTCATACTTCTGGTATTCTGCCTTCATGTTTTTGCATTCTGTCTTATGGCTCATCGGTCTTGTACATCATTGAACAAATAATAAATCATTATAGAGTAAAGATATGAAACCAGTTAATTGTCCCTTTACTTCACATTTACCCACTACATCATGCTCAGACAACCTACATCTTATTCCAAGTAATGGATTGTTGCACTGAGGTCCAGGGCACTTTCTTCACTCATTGTTGGTTAGGATAGGCTAACATTGTATATAATGATCTTGACTTGCATAAGCACAAACAAAAGTACAGAGGGCTTTGACTAATGGATTTGGTTTAAAAAAAAAAAAAAAAAAAAGG